>JAOVYU010000041.1:6239188-6260428 GCA_025674565.1 Synodontis membranacea | reverse complement strand
TCTGCCTAAAACAAACTATATTACGGCCTACAAAAACTCGCCCTCCAACCTGCGCAAACATATTGAGGTATGTAAACTTTTTATGAACTACAAGTGAAAGTTGTCCGAGCTTTTAGATAGCAATCACATTAACATGTGCAAAACGGCTAGTGAAATGACTTTGCCTGCCAAGTCCAAGGCAAGGCTTGTCTACTGATTAATTTATGACTGTGTAATTAATTATAACTTTGATATTATTCAGAGGAATGTACTCAGAGGAAGCTAGCTCTACAAGCTAGTCAGAGGCATTAGGTATTGTATGTGTTGTGCCAATAATGCAAGAATGCGGTGAAAAAGAAATGTATTTTTAATACTTAAGTATTTTTAAAAGCAAGTATTTCAGTACTTTCAGTGTGTATATTGCATTACTTATTGTCAAATGATAATAATTATTCCTTACAGCAAACATCCTTTTGTGTAGTAGATGTTTTTAATCTCACTCTCCCCCATATTCAGTTTTAGCTTTTTGTTGATCTAAAGCATGGTTACTAAATCTGTTTTCTGCACTGCCTAGTCTTCTCTTCACAGACGCTCTATAGGATGATTTGCAGATGAATGCATTTCTGGGGCACAATGATATAAAAACACGCACTTGCGCTCATAAAGCAGCATTAGACGAATAAGGACAAATAGAATTGTGTGTGTGTGTGTGCGAGAGAGAGAGAGAGAGAGAGAGAGAGCTGTAGCTTGGTGAGAGAAAAAACAAAAGCAAAAAACAATTGTGTTTTTCTCCATTTTAATAATAGTGCCTGTATCCAGTGAGTGTAATCTTGCAACATCTGACCTCAAAACACTTTCCCCAATGCCTTCTATAGTGTATGTACAATTTTGTCAAGTAGTTTATTGTCTTACTAGAGGCCTAAAAATTTGTGAACCAAAAATAGCCTTAAAATGTTCCTTTAGGTGTTTACTTTTTATATACTAATAAACTGACATAACTGATGAACTAGTGATTGAGCTGAAACAAAGGCTGAGGGAACTAAGACAACAAAGACTACGATGCTAATTGAAATAACTAAGACAACAAAGCCTGTAATCTAATGAGTGAACTAAGACAACAAAGACTACGATGCTAATTGACTTAACTAAGACAACAACAAAAGCTGTGATGCTAATTTAAAAAATGTTCCAGCACTAAAGCTATGAAGCTGAGGTAACAAGAAGTATATGCAAAATGATTTTCATGTTGTTGCCCTCAGTTTTCTAGTTGAGATTGATTTTCTTCCTTTTATTGTCGTTGGCGTACAGTGTGCTAGCTGCCTCGACATTATTCCAATGAGTCCCATGCAACAAGCTAAGAGTTGTGATTTTTCCTGCCATGTACTGTAGGTGCTATGGTGCGTAAATCAGAATCCTTTACTCGTCAAATTCTTTACTCTGGTAAAAGCTGGAGTACAGTTTACAATTCTTCATTCAAGTTAAAGTAGATACACAAGCATGAAAGTAAACATATAGTATAAGAAAGACCCATAAAAAAAAAAATAAGATGTCTACTTCAAATCAAACAACTGATGCTGTAATTTTAGTGATACTTAGATTAGTGCATCTTTCCAGGGATTATGGGAAACCATTAGGTAAGGCTAACCAACAGCACTTTTGCTCCTAATTTCTCGTTAGCTAGCATGATAGTAACTCTGATACAAAACAACCAGCAACGTATTTCTACAGTAATCTTCAACTGCCCGGGCCATTCTACTCTGAACTCTCTCATCAACAAGGAGTTTCTGCCTGCAGAAGCTGCTGCCTGTTGTTGTTTTTCACCCCATTCTGTGTAAACTCTGGCGATTGTTATGTGTGTGTGTGTGTGTGTGTGTGAACACCAGGAAATCAGCAGTATCTGAAATACTCACAAACTCAACCCCGTATCTCAGAAATGACTAAACAATTTACTGACAGCCTTACACAGTGAACTCTAAGAAGTTTTTGGTTTCTCTTAACGTCTATTGGTTATTGGTTCTATTGGTTTCTATTCACTACACTTCCATTTTAATCAGCCAAAACAACATGTGGAAATGTACAATTCGTGATCTAATTATTATTATTCTATTGAATTTATTCTCCATTCAAATACGGGGCACCTAAGAACATGTCACTGATAATTTTGGGATATGCCCTTTAATACGGTTGTAGAGAGCCTTTCAGTTTTTCTCTAGCTTGGGATACACAGGCTTAAATTATGAATGCAGCCTGGACTCTGAAAATAAATACTTCAGCATCTGTTTTTCTCATTGCTTCTCCTCAAACGGATAGGGCTTTCCTTCCCTCTCTCTCGCTCTCTCTCTCTCTCTCCCTCTGTTTGTGGCTTCAAGCTGTGTGATGATGTAATTTTCCCCTACGGGATCCTCAGGATACTGAGCAAAGGCTAAACCTACTGTATGACTCTGACCACCCAGAGAACTACCTCTCCTTCTGTATCTCGCTATCATTTTTGAACCTGTTAACAAACATGGATGATGCCACTGTCAATGCTTCGCAGAGCAGAGCAATGATTGTAATGTACTTGATTGTAATGTAATAGCAACAAAAGTTAGTGTTTTTGTAATAGTAGCATTATAAGAAGAGTGCTTTATGTTAGAACAGAGCTCTGTATGTTAAAGCAGGGCATAATAATAATTCAAAGAAGAAGTAGAAGAACAAGAAGAGATATAATAAAAATAATTTATGATCACTAATAAACCTCTTTGCTTAACCTTAAACAGCAGAATCCTAAAAAAAAAAAAAAAAAAAAAGAAAGAAAAAAAAGTGGAGCAGTACTAAAAGTATAATGTGTTTATTTGTGATTGTGTTGTAATAGAAGATATGTGAGCTTGTAGTAATTAATGGTAAAGCATTAATCCATTTGTTAGAAGATTTCAAGTTCAGATCCTGATGATGCCACTGATATCAGTGATTCCAGTTTGCCCATTCTCTCTGGGTAGAAAGACTTAATTTCATTCTTTAATGTCAATCAGAATGACATTAGCCGTGGGCATCTCCAAACATTCATCATCAATTATGTTGAAGATGGCAGTTAGCATGTCCTCCAGATTTGCTCAAAAAAACCACTTGGAGGACACGTATTAGACTTTTACTCTATTGGGTGGGAATGGGTGATGACTTTCACTGAAAATCACTCAAGATTCTGCCTTATCACATATAACGAGTATGTACAAATGCTTAACATTGTGGAATTCTGGAATTCTCAGAATGCATCTTCTCTGCTTTCAGAAATCTTGCAGCTTTTGCCACTAATACAGCTTTCTCTTCGTTTTATATTCTCTTTCCTCTCCAGGCTGAGCAACACAAAAAAGCAGGCTGTGCATACAGTGATGGGTATCTGGATGGTTTCTTTCATCCTGTCCACACTGCCTGCTGTGGGCTGGCACGACACCAGCGAGCGCTTCTACGCCCACGACTGTCGCTTTATAGTGACTGAAATTGGCCTAGGCTTCGGCGTCTGCTTCCTGCTGCTGATCAGTGGCAGTGTAACAATGGGAGTCATCTGCATCGGCATTGCTCTCTTCCAGACGTTCTCCATGCAAACAGGCCACAGTGCTGACAAGAACAAGTTCAACGTGCCCACTATTGTGGTAGAAGACGCGCAGGGTAAGCGACGCTCATCCATTGACGGCTCTGAACCAATCAAGACCTCGCTGCAAATCACATACCTGATCAGTGGCATTGTGTTCATCTATGACTTCCTTACTGGCTTTCCCATTCTGGTGAGTTACATTAATTATAAGGCAGTAATAAACACTGGGGAACTGGGGAACGCTTGGATTAACTTGACATACAACCACTAATCAGGCCCTGATGTACTAAGATAGGAAATAACTAGTGTTAATGAGCATGTTCATGTGCGCGATTGTGGTTGTTGCACAGTTTTGATCAGTATTGGCTGCATTCCGAGTGATTTACATAGAACGCATTCAGAAATGAATTTGCAAATGAGTTCAGATCTCATAGATCTTTAATGATTTATTGGATAATTAGTCTTTTATTTAGGGACAGCCTAATCTTTCTCCTTATATAGCATTAATAAATGATCATTTTGCTTGTTTACACAATTTAAACTGATGTTTAATATTAATGTTAAATTTAATATCTGCCCTTCGGTTGTATTAATCCGGTATGACTTTCAGGGTTAGGAAATAGCACAGCTAATCTGTTAATCTGTTTACAACGACACTGCCCTCTATTTTGTGCATTTAACTAAAAACATCCCGGATTGCCTTATTTATTAAGGCAAACAGACAACATACATAAGATGTGTTTTTTTTTTTTTTTTTTACTCCATAGACCCTATTAGTAAAACAACTTGAAACAAACGACATGATTGTTCACAGTTGATTGGACTTTTGCAATTCATGAGTTTGCACTTCTACCAGGTGCTGGTCTTTCAGAGGCTGTGTTTGTTCTTTAGTTCTTTTTTTTTTTCATAATGTATTCATTGTACATTCATATTCAATTTGCTCATAAATTCAGTACTTATGAATGTTGTTATTAATAAGAATCCATTTAAAAGGTTCTAATGCATGGTCTACTTGTTTACTTAAATTGACACTGACATGCTAGTGGATATTCTTTAATTCATGGGTTTTATCACACAAGTAAATTTTGTAAAGGGATTAAAATGTTGTCCCGCTTCCAAGCAACCCACAATGGATAAGTAGTTTAGGTAATTAATGGATGGATGGATAAATGGATGGATGGGTTGCAATTTTGACCAGTCTTGGAGAATATGTAATTCGAAAAAAATTTGCTACTTGTTTTCTGAAGTGTGTGACCCATGTGGTGACTCATAGATGCTGCACAGAAGGAGTAACATGTCAAGTTGAACTTGCCCTGGAGTTTGACCACTGAGACTGTGCAAGCTTTTAACCACAGCATTGGGCTGAAGGGGTCTTCGCTTAAACTTTAATGACCAATTCCAGTTACACGCTTGTCAGCAGTGTAGGAGTTATTCTCACATCGGTGGTGGACTTGATTTTTTTTTTCAGAGAGAGAGAGAGAGAAGACGATTGAACATCACAGGATTATTCACCTCTGGAGGCCCAAGAAAAGCACTCAACTGAGAGAGTAAAACTGTCATCACACAGAAGCAGAGGGCCTAGCTGATTCACTTTTAATTAGGCGAGCAATGCTCCCAGGGGATCAAGGAGATGCTTGTGTAGATATTTTTTATTATTATTAAAAGAACTTTTAGGTTTAACCTCAGCTATTGTGCTAAATGGGTCACACTATGAGAAAGAGACAGAGAGCAAGAGAGAGAGAAAGAGAGAGAGAGAGGGAGATAAACAGCATATCTTTCTTTCCAAGACAGGACTTGCTGAAAGAAAAGTAGTAAAGAGGGGTTTTTTTTGGGTTGAGGTGTCATTTCACAGATCCAGGACCCTGAATAGTCTCATACCCCAAACTGAGTGCACATTAACACTTACAACTAAACTGCAATTTATCGAATATTGTACATTTAAAAGAAAGTGTAGCGTTTGCTGCTTTAGTTGCACCTTGTACTAGTAGTTGAAAGGTCATATTTGTTTATTGTCTCAACGTTCAAGGTTCAATGATTATAGTACTTTTTTCCAGGTTTTAAGGTGGTTTTCAAAATCAAAAATGATGATCGCATGGGAATTTCAGTTTTCTAAGAGACACCAGTGTGGATCACATGGCTTGCCACATAATGGAGGTTCGGGCTGTTAAATTTGCCTTGGAGAGACGGATCCATTTACACTTGAACAATGTGACTAAAATGCATTTCCTGTACTGCACCCACAATTACACTGAAATCTGTTTGAATGCATTTATATCTACAAATTAGTTCTATGTTCTAAATGACTTTAAATTAGTAGCTTAGTTTCTGCGGTAGTGTGGAAGTGAAAAATCCAGGACTGCCTTAAACCTTATCTACTGTATATGCCTGGATTATATTGTGTTATTTTTTTATGTATTTTTTATTTTTTTATTAACGCAAAAAACAGAACCAAACTAATATTTAGTAAAATACAGCACCAACACGGAAATAATTATCAAAACAGTACAGAAATAAAAGATTTTAGATTTTACATGCTGATAATATGTGTGATGTCTCCGAAAGGCATCCTGTAAAATCTTTATCATGATATTGATATCAAATTGTAATATTACAAAGACATACTATTTATAATAGTAACTCCTCTCCATCCTGCTCCGTGTAGAAGCTTCTACTGCTTATTGTTTCGCTGCATCTGTTTCACTAGGTCATTATTACTCATATATATATTACTCCTAAGTACAGTAATACTCACCCCAGTACGGCACTCTCAGCGCATGTTTGTAGGCCATTCTTTCTCCCTCACTTGGATAATGAGCCATCTAAATGCATTGACAGCTATATCACATGCACACTTCAATTACGGTGCGTTTTATGGAGAGTGCTTTATGCTGCACGTGGTTTCTGAATATACCGTCGAGTGTTGGGATAACTAATGGGATGAACCGGATTCTGGAATGTGCTTCTGTGTAACCGGCTGGATAGAATCCTTGTATGGAGTTCAATGCTAATATTAGCATAACGTTGACTCTAGGGATTAAACACTGACACTGAGAGGAAGCCCAGGCCAGGCCACCCGTGATCCCACCCAGTACAGCACATTCACCTGCCAGTGTTAAGGGACACTTTGAGAATGTTTTTTTTTTTTTTTTTTTTTTAATTCGTTTACTGGGAAAACCCCTCCTAATGATGAATCATAGAAATGTGTACCCCTGTAGTGGAGCAAAAATATTTGTGGGGAATGTGTTCAGATTGTTTTTTTTTTTCTTGCTAACTGCCTCATTAGATGATGCCAGAGAAAGCTGGAGGTTAATGGCAGAACAAGCTGCTGCTAGGAAACAGGATATCTCAGTGTAAATATAGACCGTCATTTTGCGAACTTACTTGAGATCACCTTTATAGTGTAGAACATGAATTACTTCACGTACATGAAAGACACTGGACAAGAGCAAACGTGAGATAAGTCAAGTAGAGCTTAAATTTAAACCTCTTAAGACTATGCCAGAGTCTATTACCAGAACACAGGGACACACCTTGAATGGAACAGAAGCCCTAAGACTAAACTGAGAAAGTAATTTACCTGCACAGTTATGTTATAAACCAAAAGCCCAATTTGAAGCTTCTCTTCTCTTGTAGCTGAAAGGGCAACTTGTCAAAGGTGTCCAATTTGTTTCTTCTCTGAAATGCTTGGTATGGCATATTACCAGCACTATACTTTCAGATCTCTTGTCTAATCCACCTAAAATGATGGTTGTTATTTGAAAAACGCTGAAAAACAACCCATTTCATGTTCCTTTCTTTGTGCACCCGCAGCATTACACAACCCTTACATGTGTTGTTAAAAGGAATTGTCATCTTTAGTAAAGAAAAAAAGTTCCTTCACTCTTCAGCATCTGATGACACCGGCTTACTGATCATCAGCTCGACCCAATCATCATGAAGAACACTTGATTAAAATAACCTTGACTTGTTTATATAACCACTCACTCACGCTGTAGACTTTGTGAAGTCTCCTGCTTATATACAAGTCATTTTTATCCATACACTGGTTTGTTACCCTGATTTTTTTTTTTTAATCTGTTTGTACATTCTCCTGAGAGTTTGTCACAGGAGCATTACAACACAAATGATTGGCCGCTCACCATCAGGATTTCCCAAAGACTGTATGAAGTGCTTGTGTAATGCATGTGGAATGTTAAAAGGTCAATGAGAAGAAGCAAATGGCAAAAAAAAAGCTGAGGCCCTGAGATGTAACACTACTTTATAGTATGCAACATAACATGACATAAAACGAAAGCTGTTTTATGCTGGAATTTCTGGTAACAATGCCTTATGACTTGTAGGACTGTGACCTGTGAATGAGGCTAATCCCTTAAATGAACAAAGAATGCTACATCCCATAGTACAGTACATGTACAAGTACAAGTTCTGTTTATTTTTGTCACAGGTGGTGAGCTTTGCCAGTCTGAAGTATGACCGTTCCTACAGCTGGATGGTCCTGTGTGTGCTGTGGTGCTCCATAGCCCAGTCCATCCTCCTCCCCATGTTCCTGTGGGCATGTGACCGCTACCGCGCTGATGTCAAGGTGGTCTGGGAGAAATGCGTGGCCATTATGTCCAACGACGAAGTGGACGAAGGTAAGCAGCACTGGGAAAACCTCTGCATGGTATCTGGAGAGGGGAGAAAATGATCCGTGTGTAGAAGGTTCAGTTGAGTGATCTGTTTAGGACTACTGTGTAGGATTACTCAGTGGATCCATCATCTGCTTTATATGTGAGAGATTATTTCATGACAAAAATGTTAAGGCGATGTTATTGTCTATAATATATAGTACGATGATACTATACAGTAGGGATGGGGATTAGTAGCTTTGGGATTTGAAAAATTATCGAAAGGCTTCATCATATTATATAATCTTGCAATAGGCAATACTTGTCTGGAGGCTTGTCAGTTGTATAGATTATTCAAAGAATAAGAGTGATTTAAAAGAATCATTAGGTAACTAGTGGTGGCTCATCCATAGAGGCAGGTGGGGCAGCCTCAACCCCACCATATACATCAGCTGCTTAACAGGTGTTACGTCCCCATGGAGAGCAATCATGGGTAGGGTTGGGTATCATCTGAATTCTGCTTATCGCTTCCTGTTCTTATCGATTCGATTCCAAAATGCTAAATGAAGTTGTCAAATGTTTAGGTAACAAAAATATCTGTATTCTTTTAAGTGTTAACTGAACATTGACAAAGTAAATAGTAGTAACAGTAGCAGTAACAGTCTTTCACACTGTTGCAATTTTCCTTTACACGCGCTACAGTAGATTGTATCTAAACAAATGGACACTGTTGCATTGATGTGTGACATAATTACATAGAGAGATCCTGGCAGATGGCTACGTAGGCCCTATGCTCTGGGGAGGAGCAGTGAACACAACACTTAAAGGGAGAATCGTCGATACTGGAGAAAAATTGTTGAAATTCATGAATGCGCACCGATAAGACACCCCCATCTACCCCCTCCCCTTTGTCCTGTGATTAGCTGGAATACACCCTCTGTTACAGAATGGCTGGAACAGTGTTGTGTGTCTCGGCCTGAATGAATTTCTTTGCTTCCACATTTACAGAGCCAGGGCACCAGATTTATTTTTCCACGTAGCCACAGAACGGACAGCTAGCGTATCATGTCTAGGTACTTGCTGATTTTGACAAAAAGTGTATTGAATTAGAATTGATAACTGCCAGGTTTGCCAGGGTTGTGGGTTATGTCATAAGTTATAGTGTAAGTCAGCTCTGACACCCTCTCTACTTAAATTCACCAGATAATAGCCTATTACATAAGTCAACTGTTGACTAAATTTTATTTGAGGATATCAGCATTATTAATGGTGTCCTGCCCCACTGAAATCTATGGTCATGAGCCGCTGCTGTAGACAACTGAAATAGACATTTCATTTTATTTAAACTTTGTATGGAAGGTGCATTTGGGAGGATTCTTAATTTTAAAGAATTTGCCATTGCTTGCTAACATGGAAATAATGTCAGGTCTCAGGATCTAATTAATATATTAATGACACTGGAAAATAATTGTGTGGTGGTCTGTGAAAAACCTGTTGGATGCTGCTGTGGCTGAACGTGCAAAAATGGTGAGGGTTTCCTGACAACAAAATGGCATCTCTACTTTAAGAAAGCATAAGTATATTTACCAAAACAACATGAAAACCTTCTTCTTTAGGTTAATGCCTAACCTCACCTTGGCCATCATCCTGCAAATATCAAGGTGGGTAAGGAACCAGTTAAACAAACGCAGACAGTCGGTCCGTCTAAGATCTCGCCAGCTATGTGTGCTTTTCTCACACAGTTGAATGTCATGCTTTGATCAAGGTGTCAGATAGCTGCATGCCATAGCAGAATGGACATAAACCTAATCAGTTTGTGATCAGACACAAGCTGCCAAACGCCGTGATCCTCCTGCACTATCACATTGTCATCATCAAAACAGAGAAGAGTGCTGAAACAGACTGTACTGAGGATAGCATATGAAGTTTTAAAATGCTTGAATTATGTAATGAAAAGGTATTAATAACACAAAATTGAAAAAAAAGAGCACATGCTCAGCAGTCATTTCCTGGCCGATGTAAGCATGGTGACAGTTCATGTTAGTGAAGAGATGACGTTAAGGCTTGCCTTGAGTGACTATTACCTGAGGTGATGAGACAAAGACTGATATGACTAATTCTGGCAATCAAATTGAGAACTATATATAGTAAGAAAAAAAAAATGTCAAAATGTGATCATACTGTATGAAATGTTTTCCCAGGCTGCCACACAATTTTTGGTCATTTACAAAACTGTTTTGTCATTGGACGGTGTTATTACTAGGCTACGTAGCAACATGGAAACACTTAATCGTTTCAGCTTGGTGCAATGCATGATTAATAATCCAAAATCAAATGTGTAATGATTGGGTTTTTATTGTGATCTTAATGTTACCAGTGCTTCTGCTTCTTTTCAGAGGGCTTGCCCTGTATAACACAGCTCGGGTGTATGTATAAGGGTTGTTTCTTGTTCTTTTCTGCCACTGATCTGCATGCTAAGCTGCCTGTGCTAATAGCTAATGTCATCCTTCATGCTGCAACCAGGCCATATTTGCTTAAGATCAGCATTTTACACTGCCCAAGCCCTGCTTATTTTCCCCACTAGTAGTCAGTCCTGCTTCTTGTCCCATCTATTACTCACACGTTACTCGTGAAATATGCAAAGTGGTTACCCAAATTGATTTTTTTGTTTTTTTTTTAAGTTTTAAAGTTAGCTGGATTTCTTTTGAGTGAATTTAAAGAGGCTCGCATTTCAGCCACTTCCTGTATGAAAAACTAGAGCAGTCACAATATTACTAGTCAAAGATCTATAATTGCTCCATGGCCCCCCATATTAAGCTTCAAAATTTCAATACGGGCCCAAAACAAGAGAACAGTGAAGTGTATCTCTCTCTCTCTCTCTCTCTCTCTCTCTCTCTCGCTCTCATATTCGTCTGTCTGTCTGTCTGTCTGTCTGTGTATCTGAGCACGTCTTTTTTTTTTTTTTAATCCTGATATATGCTTTCTGCATTTGCAGAAAACAGCCAGGATGGAGGCATTCATCCGGACTTAATATATGACAGACCTTATGACTATAGCTCCGCTGCTGATATCATGACGGTAGACCGTATTGCCAAGTACGAATTCTCAACCTTAGAAAGGGGGGTCCCCCAGTGTTATCCATTGAGGGAGCCTCAGGAAGATAAAATGCACTATTTGCAGGTATATTTCCATTAATTTTTTTTTTTTTTTTTTTTAATTTTAATTCCCCATGAATTGCTCTTTTTATTTGCAACTTATAAAGATGAAATTGTGCATGCTGCAATGGCCCTCAATACTTTTGATATTCTATTGCTGTCATAACCTCTCCTGGAATCACTTCATTTTTTTGTGTGTGTAACTTAGAAATTTAATATATTCCCACTTGGTATTCAGCAAATATGATGTACAGGGCTGTTTGGAAAATGTGACTTTTCATTTGCAATAAATATAGCCTGATTAGAGTATTGACATAATTTGAAGACAGTTATACAGGACATACACATCCAATCACATAAATAGTTTGTGGATATTGTGACTTGTCTATAAATCACTTAGAATTGCAAAGGTTCTTTACAGATTCTCAGTTGGCTAGCTTTCTGATTTACATTCTTGTACAGATTAGTAAAAAGAGTTAAAAAAAAAAAAATCCACCTTTTGGTGAAGTAGCTTCATTTAACGCTGAAAAAATGAGAAAAGCCCAACCTTTAATTGAAGTAAATTTATTCAGAGAAAAGCAAATCTCTTATCAAGAAATAATTATTTTCAGCAAAAACCCCATGAGCCACAATTGTTGGCATCCCTGGAAATTATTGTGAACACAATGTAACTGAAGCATGTTTAATTTTTGAGTTGATTGGAATGTGTATGAACATTATAATCCCTGACTTCCTAACTGGGGTACAAATATGAGGTGAAGATAGGAGAAAACACATTTCAAATGAGGGAGAAGTGTGTTGACCTTAATAAGTCAGGGAATGGTTATTAAAAGTAGCTACTCACCTGAAAATGCCCATTTCTACTGTTGCGAACTCGCCTGGAAGAGGACCCAAGTTTATTTACATGTACAGTGAGGAGGATGGTAAGAGAGGCAAAAAAAAAAAGGATCACTGTTGATGAATTGCAAGAAAAAAGTTAAATCTTGGGGTTATCGAGTTCTCAAAACCACCATCAGATGCTACATCCATGCCAACAGGTTATTTGGAAGGTATGGAGTGTGCGAAACACTGCTACAAATTTGACTGGAACCATGTTCTATGGTCTGAAGCTACGAAAATTTAGTTTTTGACAGTATACACTCAATGGTTTTGGTGTAAAATTCTGGCTGCCTCTGTCAGGAAACTAAAACTGGGTCATCTTCCAGCAGGACAATGATCAGAACCATATGTCCAAATCAACACATAAATGCTCAACTGACCACAACATGAAAACACGACTGACCTGAAAACTGTGGGGTGAGCTAAAGAGGAGGTTGCACAAGAGAGGGCCTAGGACCCTGGATGATGTGGAGAGACTCTGTAAAGGGGAATGGTCTCTGATGCCCTGCTCTGTATTCTCCAACCTTATAAAGGTTTGTAGGAGGGAATAAAATTCAGTTCTGTTTTATTGACAAAGGGAGGTTGAACAAAGTATTAAATGCGGAGGTGCCAATAATTGTGGCACAAGCGTTTTTGTTATAAAGTAATAATTTGTGATTGAGCCCAAGGTGAATGGGAGTTACAGTTACCACCCTAAAGTTGATTATTTTCCAACAAAAGCACATCCTGAAATGGTTTATTCATTCAATTTGGCTAACAATTTTTTAAAAATTTATTACAGAATAACACGTCATACTTTTTATCCATTCATAGTTATGTTTAATATTGTTGGATGTCCATGAAACAAGTTATTTCCTGCTCTAACTTACAACAGCTGTAAACAGCTGTTCCTTCAGCAGTCTCTCTCTTTTTTTTTTTTGCCTTTCTTAAAGTTACTAAGACAAAAGAAAACACAGCTTGCCTTGTTTACCAAGAAACCCTAAAGCACAAAGCCCTCTGTCCTGAAGATTTTTCCATGCTAGAAATTTACAGCCTTACCTCTGGAACCTCCAAAAATGCTAAATAAAAATCGTCTTACAGAAAACTTCACCATATTAATGATGAGACACATTTAAAAAAAAAAAATACATATTTTACGGGGTAGTGTTCTCCATACAAGTCCTTACGTAAGCTGTTACTATAGAAACGATAATGTATTGGAACAAGTGCACCGATGTCAACCTCACAGCTGGAACTATGAAAATTAATTAACACCTTCTGATGAATCAGAACCTAGTATTCAGCAGCAGTTCATAATTGACATGGTGCAAATTTAAAGGTGTACTCAGTCCCTTCACGTGTTCCTTAAATCCTGCCAAGAATAAAAAAAAAAAATCCAGTACTAACAGAAATTCTTGACACTTTGGCAAGTAGGTCATGCTGTGCCAAAAACTCAGTGGCAGTCTGTTGTAAAGCTTTAAGCTCCCCTTCTTTAGCCTGTAAACACTTTTAACACTTCTGACTTTTTCTAAGTTCCCCATGACTGATCGCTCCCTGCTTCAGCTTCGTTAGCATATTGTATTCCTACAGGTAACCAGCAGCTAAAATATATTAACCTGACACATTCTTAGGTCTGGGTTGAGATCTTGTGTTGTACTGGTCTTCAGGCCTGAAGGTGGTGAGCGCTTAGAGCCACTCACTCCTAAAGCTTCACCACTTACTGCAACTCAAGTTTCAGTACAAAATGAACCAAGAGCAGCTGGAACGATTCTTTCCATGAGTCGCGGCAGTGACATCTTGCAATAAAATGCTGATGCGCTTTCCATAATTCTAAACTCATATGGCTTTGACGTGGCAATGAGCCAGCAGAATAATATGCGTTTTTCAATGATTAGATATGGTGTTGCTAAGTTAACCAGCATACTTATAAACATCCATCAGTCTGTCTTTTCTTTTCATTTTGAAAAATAATCGTTTAATTGCTGCCTCTCAGTTTGAGACACAGCACATAGTGTTATGTAACAAAAGCTGAGGGATGAACATTAACAGCTGTATGGTTGGATATTATTCTTCCATATTGGAAATGGCTAAAAAATCATACTGTAGATAAATAAATAGAAATGGAAATCTCCCATACATATGGGCTATTCATAAAGCAAGAGCATGTTTTTTTTTTTTTTTTCCAATGTGGATCTTTGGAGATGATAAGCTCCTTTGAATGACTGTTACTAGTTTAAATCTGTTTTAATAAACCCTATCTACTTATATAATTCTCATCACTCTGGATTTGCCAGGTATGCCAATGTAAAAATGCGAAAACTGAACAAAAGCTGAAGCAACTTTACAGGAATTAACTAGTCACAGTAATACATCGCATATTATCTTACTGGCTCGATGGACCGTCCTGCCCAGCACTAGTCCTTTCATCTGATTCTACATGACCCTACCATAACCAAGCAGTGCATTTGTACTCCATTGCTCATACCAAAATGCTTTGCTTCCCTCTGCTGGCCAAAGTTCTCACACACCCGCTTTCAGCCAGTCACTCTCAAATTCTGTGCAGGCTTCTGCACAAGAGCAAAGCGACCATAGAGCCTTAGCTGCTGTCTCATTCTTCTATGTCTGTACACATTTGCAAGAAAGATCTTTAATCAATTATATTTTTCTTGTGTAGTTCTCAGAACAATGTGGAATGTGAGTATTAAATCTATAGAACCAGCGATTATGGCTTGATTTGTAAGATATTTGTATACTGAAAGGGGCTCCTTTATATAAAGCAGTAAGCTTTGTATACACTCAGTGGTCAGTTTATATGGTACATGCAGCTTATATTCATTGGCCCGTCTAGCGTGCAAGGCAACCGTACAGATGCACTTTGTAAGTATACGATTACTGACTGTAGGGCAGATGTTGCTATGTAGCTTGTCTGCCCTCCATCATCTCACACAGCACTGGAAAGGGACCAACATAGGGCCACCTTTGACTAGGTTTGTGCGATATAATGATTTAATCGTCCCCACACCGTCTTACACGGTGACATTAACTATTACTATTTTTTTGTTTACTTACATTGGAGTATGCTATCAAGCCCCCATGTGGTGTAACGGGGAAGGCATCACCCTATCATTCGCAAGTTTGAATCCAGGTAACGTCATAGAGCCATCATGGCGGGGCACTCAAACAGAAAACCCCAGCCGCCGGGGTTGCAAAAGTCAGTGATGTCCTTGTGCCCCACCCGGATAAATTGGGGATTTATCATCAGGAAGAGCATCCGGCATAAATCAAACATGTGGACAGAGATCCGCTCTGGGGGCCCCTAATGGGAGCAGCCAAAAGGGTGTATGAATGGATGGACCTCAGAGTATACTATGAGTTATGACTCAAAAATGCTCAAATACGTAGAGCAGTAATTTCTCCCCAGTAAAAACAGGAAATTGACAGCACTTGTCTCTGGAATAATCTGCACGTGATTTGTGTTTCCAATAGTAATAATATTCAAATGGTACTCATTACCCCTTCCCCATTTTACATGCTCTCGACGGCACCCTCATTTAACATTTTACAAATAATTTTAATAGTACTGATGATTAGAAACTGATCTAAAATTCTTGTCCTGTGCCAGTCAGTGCTCAAACATGTCCAACAGTGCAAACGTCGCCCATGTGGGCATCAGACAACCAATGTGAAAAAGGATACTATCAAAAATCATACGTTACATCATTTGAAAATCCACCATCTAGGGGAGTTTTCATGACTGCCACTGCCAGCAAGCAGTTCCCGACTACACAGCTAGTAATATCATTACTCCCTCTCATACCCCTCTACCACCAAACTTCTTTTAAGACATTGGTTCTGGACGATTAAATCATTAATCATGATTTGTTAATGAAAAATCATGAGCAGAGAAAATTTATTATCGCAAAAGCCAATTGCTGCCTGTAGTTATATTAAACGTGGACCAATCTCAGTATAGCATAGTGAGTAGTGTTATGAGTGTATCAGGTGTAGCTCCTTTCTCGGGGTTTTGGGAGTTTTTTGTTAGACAATTATCTCGTCACTCCATCCAGCAGGTTTACAAGTGAACAGCTGATGTTCCCCACAGTCTGTCTTCTGATTTACCCCAACAATTAGTTATTTACAATTTTTATTTATTTATTAAGAAAATCTAATTACAAAAAATGTTTTTGTTTTATTTTTGGTTGCTAGACTCTCTATCCAAGATATGTCCAAAACTCATTTAGCTGACACTTTGGTCTAGAGTAAGTTACATTTGAGACAGGATACAACCTACAGATTAAAGGGCTTAACGACACAGATGTTTCAGAATCCCCAGTCTGCTCTACCTGATACACCTGCATTACCACAAATTCTCAGTAACGGGCATAGCATAGCAAGAGATGGGATACAGTCAGTAAAGTGTACCCATGTAATGGGTGTGTCTGATCAATGGGAAATGAGTGTAGCTAAGTAAAGTGGCCACTGAGTGTATCCCCTATGGCTACATTGCCGTGTTATTATCATGTCATGTTAACTCATGTTACCACACCTTTTTAATGAAGTAATGGATAATGGATTTGAGCGCATGCCCTAGTCGTTTGTAGCCTGATAATGCATTGTAGAATTATACAACACTGAACGTTATTTCTACGTAATAAACGAGCCACATGGTCTGTTTCTGTGTCTACATCAGGTGCCCCCTACAAGAAGATACTCCCACGACGAAACAGACATGTGGACCACGGGGCCGATTCCTTCCTACCTGCACCGCTGGGGCTCCACCGAGGACATGATGGGTGTGCCACGTTACACCTCGAACCGCCACGAGAGACGGCGCAGCAGCCTGGCATCGTGCCACGAGGAGAGCGGCCGCTATCAACGCGCACGTAGGAGCCCCGATGGTACACGCTCTCTTCCGCGACCCCAGCGCTCTGAGGATGATTTGGGGTGCTTCAGCCGTGACGAGGTTATAAACTTCATTGACGAAACACCTCTGGCCAGCCCAATCAGGAGCCCCCGGCGTGCGTCTGCGCTCTCATTGGTGGCCAGCACTCAAGAGCGCCAAATTATCCTGCTACCACATTTCCCGCTCACACATTTCGAGCGGGAGCCTCAGGCCCTGCGACGCGCCTCTGAACACAAGGGCTCACGCACTGAACTGCACCAGGGCTCACCAAGAAAGGACAGCAACAGCAGGGGAAGAGTAGAAGAAGTGGGTTTGAGTGAGTGCGGATCCGACAAAGGGTGCCGTGAGCAGCGGCGAGATGGAAAGCGTGCGTCGGAACTGATTTTAACAGGCCAGAGCGTGTGGACAGCGGCACACTCGTCACTCAGGGGAAAATCGGGACAAGGGGAAGCTCATGTGACTAAGAGTGAAATCCAAGGGAGCATGAACAGTTTTAGAAACTCACAATCACCGTCGTCAAGATATAATGCGTTTCACTCCGGTTCCATCGGTTCGACGACCTAAGATCCTGGAGCTTTTATTATTCTACGTCGTACACACATCTCTTATTATTGATATGAGTATTCTTGTTATACATATTCAAGTGGAATGTTTTTGTAATATGGGCGCTTCGTGATCGAGTCTTGAGAAGTGGTCTAAGGCAGAGATGCGTACATTCTTTTATAGCTATTTTTAAATGTTGCAAATATACAAATCCTGATAATCTTATATTGCATTCTTTGGCATTAATATTTCAACTTGAAGAGAATTATGAGAGTAGAAAGGGCCTTTTTTCAGCTGGTGTTTACAATAGCCACAACTAGCCATTCAAACTTTTTAATAGACTCCTATTCCACTCTTTTCACTGTTTCTGTTGTTTATGGTTGTTGTGGTATGTTATTATATTATTATTTTATAAACCGATTCTATAAATGTACAGTAGACATTATTTGATTTGCACAAAAAAAAACAAACAAAAAAAAAAACAAAGCAAGGCTTTTCATTTTCAATTTTCATTTTCAGCATTTTTATTTTATGCACCAATGTTTTCAAATGATTTGTCTAGAGAAAAAATTAAAGTTTCAGATTAAACACATGAACAAGCACCAAACAAAAGTAGGGATTTTTTCCCCCAAATGAATCACATATAACATTTCAACATGCCCTATGTTCACTGATATAAAGTAATGGATGCCCTTGAGATATTTGAGAACATTTGAATGGTGGAGTAAAATCAGTTCCTTTGTCATAGAAGACCATTGTTTTTATTGAATTTCTAAAATGATCTTAAATGAGCTCTTAACCCCAACAGTTCAGTTTTGCAAATAGTTTTTTTTTTTTTTTAGAATGAAAATATGTATTTGCCTATGTATAGTAAATAACACACATTTATCCATTAAATCACCACAGTTATATTTGAAATCATCTCTGCTGCATCAGTCCTGCATTTCTCTCTACCAGTGCTAATGCACTAAACGCTTCTCTATGCTTTAATTCATCTGGTGGTGCCATGGCAACCTCTTATGCTTCATCCTACTTTTCTCCCACTGACTATAATATACAGTTTCCTCCTTTTAAAAAAAAAAGGTTCACATGAATGACAGTTGGAGATTTGCCAGGAATTGGATTCATGAGCACTCTGTTTCCCTACACATTGAGTTGAATGGTGAAGGAGAGCCAAAAATATCACAGTTTAGTTGATTCTTGTGTTTGTGCGTATTTTTTTTTTTTTTTTAAATCAACCATGAACACCACTTCCATATCAGGCTGTTTGGAAACCCTTCCTGAGAGCGTCCAATAAAATCCAGTGCCTGAGTTTCACCAAGCATCATTCGGATTACAGTTAGCATTGTGGTTTGTGGTTAGATGAGACTTTGGAACTTTTTTTGGCGTCTTTGGAAACAAAAGTGGACTGCGAGGACATCGAAAAGTCATTATTTCTGAGGGTGTTAGAAGGAGGGCTGTTTGTTTTAGGCAGTAATACTTATATTTTTAATGCACAAAAGAAAGCATGTGGACGTCATCAGAATCCTATAGTGACTATGTGTTTATCCACATTTTGTTTATTATTTTGAGTGCATTGTCATTATCCTCAAGGAGACCCCGGGAGTTGTGTGCAGTAAATAATAGTCTGCTTTTCAGAGTGCCTGACTGAACACACTATAATGCTAATCAAGCAGTTTATATTCCATGCTCCAATTCGAAGGTCTGCTGCTTTTCCTTTGGACCAGCAGTCAATCAACAGCCTTGGAAGTTCATAGAAGTCTTTGAAAACTCCAAAACACAAGTAAGCATGGTGTAGGTTTTACACAGCATTTTAGCGAATATTACATTTTTAGTAGTAAAAATATAATATTACTGTAAGAACGTGCTGTTTATATCATTTGCAAAACTTTCTGAACACAAGCTTATCATTATGTTTAGGCAGACCGCTATGCAGAATTAAATGTTTTAATTTGTTCCTGGCATCTTTCACTTTTGGTTATAATACGTTTTCATCTTGCACAAAGTCCATATACTGTATTTTTTTTGCGTCTGCTTGGTGTTTTCTCTGCCTTTTGTGAAGGTTGAGTGTCTTACCAATTAAAAGGATATGTTTATACAAGGATTGCCAGATCTTTTCTTTTTAAACCAATGATCTGGATACAGATAGCCTTGGGCTGATATACTGTATATATATTAAGCCTGTATTTAAAAAAATTTTTAGCTTGAGATGCATGGTTTTTAGTTGTTTTGGAAAGTTGAAAATCATGACTGATGCATATTGGAAGCAGGCCAGATTTAGCCTATGTAACCACCACCACTATACGTAGGTGAACATACTGTATTTGATTGGTGTTTCATGGAGAAATCCAAATTCAAGAATGGCAATATGTATAAATCACAAAATTTAACATCAATAATAGTGATAATATATTAAATCTCACATACAGTAACATGAGAAATGAGATTATGATAATTAAACATGCAGACAACTCTCTTTTTTGCTCCTCTTCTGCATGACTTGACACAAACTAATTTGCCTCACATTCATGCCTCAATGTTTAGAAATAGGAATAATTACAAGTAATTAGCTGGATTCAAGCTGAACATTCAAATAATGACTTAATGGCTTAATCACTTAGTGGCTCCTCATCCTTAGGAGCAGGTGGAGCAGAGCCTCATCATTTATTTCAGCCATTCAACAAATGCTAATCAATATAAAGTTCTCATTTGTGACTCCATTTTAAATTCTGTTGAAATACTAGTTAACTCTTTTAAGTGGCCAATGAATTTTTTTAGTTGCTATTTGACAGATATAAGCCAGCTGATTTGCTTGCATTTCTAGATTTTTTGGAATCATGGGGCAGCGTGCTCAAAGCCCCATTTAGCTCCATAGAGTTATCATTGCAACAACTGGGAACTATGACAAGTGCTTATAGAGTAATGTAATTTGGGGCAGGAATCATGCTGTATCATAACTGGATTTAAAAAAATTCCCATCAGACTCTATGTGTATATTCTGTGTGAGAAAATGTAATTTTTTGGCTTTTTTTTTTTTTTTTTTTGCAATTTCCTGTGGTATCCAGTGTGTGATGGGGTTTATTCTGAATTTTTATCATTATTTGACATCAAATGTCACTGGAAAATGATGAGTGAGAAAAAAAGCTCATGATCTTGTTTTTAAAAGCTCACAACCAAATCTTGGATATAATCATCATTTATGTTCCGTATCCTAAGAATTTTGTTGCCTATTAATCACCATTGTAACGGCACAAGTAATGTCTCCCTGTGACAGCAGTGTTGCAGACAACTGTAAACTTCTCACAGGAATAATGAAAGTATGACATCAACAGACAATTAAGGACCAGAATCACAAAATTTGAAGATATTTATTGTGTTTCAAGATGGAGGTTCACTTTAATAACCTGACATGTTAAGTTATTGGAAGTCAAATTTATTTATTGCTTGCACAGTTTATCAGGATACTTATGCTTATGGTGAAACCCAGGCGAACTGCTTGTAAAGTAACATAATACATTTAATATACAAAACACCAGAGGTGGACAGAAACGAAGTAGATTTACTTGAGTACTGTACTTAAGTAGAGTTTTTGAGTATCTGTACTTCACTTGAGTAGTATTTTTT
>JAOVYU010000041.1:6180433-6193720 GCA_025674565.1 Synodontis membranacea | reverse complement strand
CTCTGTTTTTCTGACTGTGTGGGTGGGGGGTTCCATGACCAGCTCTTTCCAGCACTTTTAATTGGAGCTCTGGTCCTGTAAAACACACAAACGCACAAAATTAATCATAAAGAAAACCACAAAAGGGCATTAACATATGGAGCAGAAGTCTATTTGTAAAACATGATGTTTTATTATGAAAATCTGAGAAAAAAAAAACCCCAGCAAGATGTAATGAATGAATCATTAAAAAAACAATAAGAAAGTATCTGCCCAAAACATACATATTAAAGCACTGTGGGTTAGTGCATAAGCATGCAATGTTTGGTAGGAAACCCAATATGAAGCTGTGTCTAAGTGAAAAGTGGCCATAGCAGTGAAAAACTAAATGCAGTACACAAAAAAAGGCATTGCTTTCGTTAGCGACATGCAGAAACTGTTCCACGTTAAAAAAAAAAACAAACAAAAAAAACCTTCACTGCATTGAAATTAAATTTTTGTCCAATCACAGCCCTAAGCCATACTCTGTTTTTTTATTTATTATTTTTTTTTACATATAAATTTCTAAAAGGTGATAAAGTCCTTTTAGAGCGCATTATGTCTTCATTCCTTCTTCACTGATTGTTGAACTTTTTTTTTTTTTTTTGGGAATTAAATCCCCTATCAGATTTAATACTGACCTGCAAATTCCTTAGACTTCATTTTAGTGAATAGGAATAACATTCGTCAGTGAACTTTCTGTGTAATAGAACATCATCGTGCTGTAATTAAAAGGTTGATGTTTGCATTCTCCGTTGTCTCATTAAGGGGTTTGTAGAGGAAAAGGTACACATTAAGGGGGGGATAAAAGCCTTCTATAGTGCTGATGGTGCAAACTGTCATTAGAATGGTTGGGATTAGGTTCATTCATTCATCTTCGGTAAGCTCCTTATCTTGGTCAGGGTCTCAATGCATCCTTGGAGTGTATCCTAGGCACACTAGGAGGACGGCAGGAAGGAATATATATACAGTACTGGATAGGACGCAAATCTGTTGCAGGATTAAGATTCCAATTGACCACCTCAGATAGTTTATGGAGTGGATTCAGGGGCAGATTGACCATGAGGAAGTTCGGGAGTATTCCCAGTGGGACACTCCATTTTCCACTCCCTCTCATGCGTACTCTCTAACAAGTGACACACACAAATGCAGTGAAGCAGAGACCCTGCTTTTGATTGGTTCAGTTTCCTCTGTTTGTGGGTGGATATATTTTAGACAGAAATGATGAAGAAATGAAGGTTATTATTATTATTATATTCGAAAACATTATATTCATTGTACGGCATTTTAGATTCTGCTTGTAAAGGCAAGTTTTTTACATAAAAAATTATTTGAGCCCAAAGGCAAAACAACAAGGGTCCCTGTCATTAAATCAGTTACTTACAGACATTTACCACAGCATTTCCTTACACCTCAGCCTGACCTCATTGTTCTTTTATCCTTACCTTTGTTGGTGAAATGTCATTTATCCTTCTTTTCTTTTCACAGGTCCTGAATTGGCTTCTGGAGGGGCACCAGAAAATTCCAAAAGATGACACAGTCTGTGCACATAAGCCCCAAACTGAGTAAGTTTTTTTTTTTTCCCTTGTTATCTTTAGGAAAATATTATAAAAGAGCAGTTTAAGTATTCCTACAAAAAAAGAGGTATGTGGTAGGTATGTCATGCATGTTATAACACAAAATACTTGTTTCGTGTTATTTGGTGGCAAAGCTGTTTGTTTAAAGAGCTGAATAAGCTAAAGAGATTATCTTGGTACCAAGCTAACATCATAGCATGTTTAAGGATGTTTAGAGAGGTCATGCACATATACAGACACACGGGCTCAGCTGATAGGTTTCAGTAGCCCTTTAAACACTCTGCTGGCTTTTCAGCCATCACTGAAGAAAAATATAGGGAATAATTGTTGCCGCCTTAATAAACATACAAGTGGCAGCGCTCATTCATTACCGTTCATCGTCTGTGAGTTCACCTTTTATTCACCAACTGGCACTCAACCACAGAACCACAAAGGCTCACTGGCACAGTGGGTAAAGGTAAGCTTGGGAAAGCTAGCAACTGTTCCTAAAGGCAAACTATAAGACTTTTATCAGTAATCATTTCAGATATATGTGAGTTAAATGAGGGTTTACTTGTTGACTCCTGCAGAGCTGTGCTCTGGTGTTGAGCAGTTTCAGAGCGTAAAACAAAGTATAAAACAAAAAAAAGAGCAATGAATACCCATCACAAAATAACAAAGAAACATGATTTTCCTGCAGATCTGGGTTCCCCTTTTCATTGTGCCACTCAAGACGAAATGGATCAGGGTGCATCCTATTCTGTACAGACTCCGTATGGATTTCAGCTTGACCTTGACTTCCTTAAATATGTAGAAGACATAGAGAGTGGTCAGACTTTCCGCCGAACAAACATGAGCCCTCGGAGAGGATCACGCAGTGAAAGAGTCTCTCAGAGGAGTGTAGGTGGTCGCACTAGTGGCTGGACTTCTACTGAATCACTGGCATCGACAACTAGCGAAGATGGTCGATCGCTTCCTCCACCTGTTCCTCGAAGCCATGTTACATCAGCCAACAGGTCACAGCCACTTTCACCATCTTTGGCGATCAGTCCCACACTGCCATCTTGTTCAAAAATGCCACCTCCCCCACCACCACGTAACCCCAGGGTAGAGAGAACGTTACTGGAGACAAGCCGTCGTCTACAGCAGGAGCAGAGTCTGTACCCGAATGGTTTAGGCACTCCTCTTTCAGACCTTCCTAAGGAGAGTGTCAGAGACTGTGGATCGAATAGCAGCTTTTCAGTGCCTACCCAGATTGCTACAGATGGTCAACTACTACAGATTTCCTCAGCTGTGCAGAATCCCTCTACTGGTGGCTGGACCAGATTTAGTCCTCAGAATTCTGGGAGGAGCACCCCAGCCTCCAGCTCCGGAACGTCTTCATTTCCCCCAGGGCAGCTTCAGACAGTACGAGAACAGATGGCCTTAGCCCTTAGACAGCTCAAGGAGATGGAAGAAAAAGTAAAGGGAGTACCAGCACTTGAAAGAGAAGTGTCCATGCTGCGTGATGAAAAGGATAGGCTGCTTGTGGCTCTTCAAAAGAAAACAGAAGAACTTAGTGCTCTGGTCAGTGCAAAAAACTCTGCCCTGGTAGAATCTGCATTATTGTCATCATCTTTAGAGCCCAGCGGTACAAGTCAAGAGAAGGCATTTGGTGAAAAAGAAAAAGAACCTCCTGTTCTGGTGATAGAGAAAAGATCCATAGCTGTAGGTAGTGATGTCCCCCTTAAAATTGTGGTGGTTCAGGACACAAAAGATGCAGCTGTAGAAGCTGCTATCGATGTCTGTCACAGAGGCATGGAAACTGAACCAATGACCGTCTGTGATGAAGAGGTTCAGGTCGAAGTCCCAACAAATGAAGTGGCGGTGTGGGTAATGGAATCATTACTTGGGCTGTCCAGTGAGACCGAACAAGAAATAGACAACCTGCAGGAGACAATCAAGTGTCAGCAAGAGTCAGTCCATCTCCTTGAGAGAAGATTAACCCAAGCCAGTCAGGACCTTGAAGAGTTAAGGGCTCTGGAGATGGCAAGAATGTCAAAGATCGTTTTAGAAAAAGAGACGCTTGTCAAACCAGATACAGCTGATGTTCTAGTGGAAACTGAGCTTTGTTCCAAAACCTCTGTAGGAGTTGGGGTTTCCAGTGCAGACTTTCCAGCGATGAAAACTGATCAAAGCATTCAAACAGACTTTGTGGAACCATCAAATAAAAAGAGGTCTGTAATCCAGGTCAACACAGGTATTCAGTGGGAAGATCTTTTTAGCGCCGACAAAAAAGACGATCAGGAACAGTCGATCTCTGCTGATGGTGAGTATCAAGAAACCATCTTGTGTCAGATGGTTCATCAGAGAACTGCTTAACTTGTAAGCTTGTAGTAGAAAGGTGACTTGAGTTAAATGTTTCCGATGAAAGCTACAGGCCCCCTGAAATCGATCATGAAGAGAAAGGATGGGAGTGGCTCGAGTGCTGGTTGCAGCAGTGGGAAGAAAAGTCTAAAATTTGTAGGGATTCTTAATGGAGGGTGAGTGGTTCTTCTGTTCTATTAGTTAGCATGAAGATGTTCACGATACTGAAAATGTTTATTATTTCTTTTAAATGACTTATATAATTTGTGATATGGTTCAGCTACGAGTCAACATCTAGTGAAGAGGAAGATGAAGAGGACGAAGGAAGCTCCTCTGATGGAAGTGCAGCTGGCGGGTGCTCAGACAGCAGTGAGGAAGAGGCTGCAGCTTTAGAGGATACTTCTGATGAAGAAAGGAACATTAATTTGGATGACAGTGATAGTGATGAAAACATACTAGCCGGAGCAGACGGTGTTAAGGAACAGGCTGAAGTACTAAAGGAAAAGTAGGTTACTATAGATAGTGCTTGCTTAAGATTACAGTATTTTAAAATGTTATTACAAATTAGTAAAAAATAATTATCCAACTCTTCCATTTTGCACAGTTTGGGAGTTATCTTGTTCGACACTTTGGGAATTCTCTTCGTTTCATTTATTTTGCTCACACTTCAGTATTCCGAATTTGTCTTTGCTATGTAATGCAATAAAAAAAAAAGGATTTTAAGTGAAAAAGGATGGTCCCCACAAACCACAATGGATAAAAGGTATAGAAAATGAGTGAAAGAGTGATCGAGTGAGTGTTCACCTTTTGTAATTTATAAACAGAATCATGAGGCGTGATCCAAAAATATTGCCCTTGGAGCGCCGTGTTGTTCTCGTCAGTAATGTGTGATAGAAATGTGAACGCTATCTGTCCAGGCCTGTGGAACTTGATAAAGCACCCACTTGTGCTGTGCTGTTTTTACTCTGGAATCCGTACAACACAAGTGAACTTGGATTTTTTTTTTACGTTGTTATCTTCATTTTAAACACGCTAGACGCTTTCTTGCAGGTTTGAACTGAGTTCAAAAATGCGGGAAGCTTGCCTCATTTTAAAGAACCACCTTAACGATGGTGCCAAAACAACAAAGAGTAAAGAACTGGTAGGTCTACTGTACACACAGTTACAGTGAAATTCCCTTTTTTCCCCCCTATTTCAAAGTATCAGAACAAATTATTAAAGGTGTTATGTAACTGCTGCAGCTCTCCAGCACTCACACTGTGCAACTGGAATGGTTCAGAGTGTCCAGTGCTAAGACGGCACAGCCGTCCAGAGTTTCCAACTACCTGATGGCTTTCTCTGAGCTTTCCGCCGCTCTGGTGAGGCACGTAGTCAACATGACCGACGGCAATGGCAACACGGCTTTGCATTACAGCGTCTCCCATTCTAACTTCGCCATAGTTGGACTCCTGCTTGACACAGGTTATTGTGTTTAGAAGTTATTAAAATAGACTCATCAGGTACAGCATATTGTATTTCTGTTACAGATTGGTATAGTGGAAGTTTCTTAACACAATGTGTGTTGTGTAGGTGTGTGCGATGTGGATAAACAGAACAAGGCAGGATATACTGCTGTGATGCTGGCAGCATTATCGGCAGTGAAAGAAGAGGAAGACTTGTTGGTAGTTAAGAAGCTATTCAGTCTGGGCAATGTCAATGCCAAGGCAAGCCAGGTGAGTCACTCAAGTCCACTCAAGACTTGTTTGAAATCTCTCTGTTACTATTGCATGAATTGCCTTTTATCGCTGTCCAAATAAGATCATTGGAACTGATCCCTGTAACCACTGGTTATTGTCTGTGTGAGCTGCATTATCTTTATTTGAGTAAAGTATATGTTTTTTGTGCTGCATCTTTGTGGCTTCACTTTGTCTAGGCTGGTCAGACCGCACTTATGCTGGCAGTGAGCCACGGAAGGCAGGAGATGGTGCGAGCGCTACTTGAGTGCGGTGCCAGCGTGAACGTACAGGACGACGAGGGCTCCACAGCCCTCATGTGTGCCAGTGAGCACGGGCGTGCTGAGATCGTCTCTCTTCTGCTCGAGCAGCCTGGCTGTGACATTGCCATTGTAGACAATGTAAGCACATCATCTGCCCACCCACTGACTGTTTTGGGCTTACATTGAGGCTCGAGGAGTCAATGAGAACATGTTGTATTAGTTTGGTTTATGTTTAGAAACTTTGACCTACTTTTTGTTTGTTTATTTTAGGATGGCAGCAATGCCCTGTCTATTGCCCTGGAGGCTTCCCACAAAGATATTGCAGTCCTGCTTTATGCCCACATGAACTACTCAAGAGCTCAGCCTGATGTAAGTAGCCTATCACTAAATATCTCATACAAAGACCGGCACATAATCAAATCTTAGTCATGTCTCAGATTGGGTTAATCTGTCTCATTATACACCACAGAACAAACAAGGCGACCATTGACGGCTGTAAAGAGTTTGTTTGTGGTGCTGCTCAAAACTATCCATTCAACTGGTAAAGAATAAAACGCTTTGGGGCATGCTGCAAATAATCCATGATGGGGTGGTGGAAGTTAATTATTTTTGCAAGAACAGCACCTATCATGAAGTGTTTAATTCCTCATACACCACAGCACTTTGCCATCTATTACAATTTTTAATTTCTTACAGTGTGACACTTCATGCTTTTTTAACCATTTCTATACAACCATTTATTGTTGAGGAACATCCGCAAACCTTCCAGTTATCACTTCTCATAGAAGTTATTAAAAAAAAAAGTAGGGTGAATTACTTTATAATGATTGTGTTAGCCTGGTTAATAAGCTGTTCAGTAAGTGGAGATGAACTAAGCTTTAATTAACTAACTTTATTTGTGCCCTCCACAATTATTGGAACGATTAGTTAAAAGGATTAGAAAAAATCCACCTTTTGGTGATGTAGCCTCATCTCACGCTTAAAATGAATCGAAATAAATTTATTCAGAGAAAAAAAAAAAATCCCTCATCCAGAAATAATTCTTTTCAACAGAAACACATGCCACAAGTATTGGAACACAGGCATTTAATGCTTTGTGCGACCTACCTTTGCCAATTAAAGAGCACTTAGTTTTCTCCTATAACACTTTATAAGGTTGGAGAAGACAGAGCAGGCCATTCCTCTTTACAGAATCTCTCATCATATCATCCATCATATCATCCATCTTTCCTCTTCAGCTCACCCCCACAGGTTTCAGGTCCAATCATGACCAAGTTTTACTTTCCTGGCAGAGGCAGCCAGAGTTTAATTTATCATATCCTGGAAGTCCATGATACCATGTATCCTAACAAGGTGTCCAGGGCCTTTGGAGGAAAAACAGCCCATCAACATCATAGAACCTTCACCAAATTTTGCATTTATGATAAGGTTCTTTCTATTTTAACCATCTTTCTTTTAATGCCAAAGCCACTTATTTGTTTATTGCCAGGAAGCTTCATTTTTGTTTCATCGACCAAAGAACATCGTTCCACTTAGTTTTACTGTAGTAGCGTCGCATGAACACCAGGTGCTTATGCTTGTGGTTAACTGACAAATAAATCGTTTTTTTTTTCTGGCATACCTTCCGAATAATCTGTTGGCATAGAGGTGGTTTCTGATGATGGTTTGGAGACTTGATAACCCCAAGATTTTATATTTTCTTGTAATTCACCAACAAATATAAACATCTTCCAGGCAAGTTTGTAACAGTCCCCCACCCCCTTTTTTTATTATTGCTATAACAGTAGAAATTGGCATTTTCAGGTGAGTAGCTTTTTTTTTTTTTTTTTTTTAATAACCATTCACTGACATGAAGTCTCCCATTTGTTTTGTGTGTTGAAAACCTGGGTTTTTGTTGAAAATAATTATTCTTATAATTGATTTATTCCCTCTATCTGAGGAAATAAATCAATTTCAGTTAAAGATTGGCTTTTTCTAATTTTTTCAGTGTGAGATGAATCTACTTCGCCAAACGGTGGATTTTTTCCTAACCCTTTTAAACTAATATTTACAAGGTGTTCCAATAATTGTGGAGGGCACTGTATATCAAACTTTATCTGGGCTGGCCTTTTGGAATTCCAAATATTCATTTAGCAAAACCAGACCGAGGACCTTACACAAATCCCAGCATCTCAGTCAGATCTCATCATAAAAAGACGATCTCAAAATACTGCTTGGAAGTATTAGATACGGAGTTCTTGGGTTCTTGTACCATGGAATTGAATACGTCATGTATCTTTGTTTTAGGTGTCCCCAAGAGCAGCAAACCCAAGGAGTCCATCCAGTCCTAGAAAGGCATGGTCCTCCGAGTGATGGGCTGCTATCTCTAAAACTGGCAAGATGTGGAAAATTAGCAGCATTAACTACCTTCACTGAAAGACTAACATTGTTAGTTATATTCCATTTACACAGTTATATTTAATGCATTATTTTAGTTATTTTCTTTTGTGTTGTTGTGTATGAAAAGCATCTGTGGAATTTAGTCTTGTGCAGAGGACAATCAAGACCCCGTAGCTCTTTTTAAAGTTGTGAGTCGCTGATTTCTTTTTTTAAGTCTTGGTTGTAGCTATCACTGAATGGTTTTTGGGTTCATCAGGTTCTCAAAGTAGATTGATGAACAGGCCAAAGTGAGATTATGCATGGACATCTTGGCATGGGGATCACATTGTGTTCATTTGGGTAATTCACAGTGTGCTGTTTATGGTTTCTTAGTTACAAACCTAACAAAACACAGCACCGACTAGCTAGAAAATGATATACCTGAAGACTTACTTGATCTGGTGCAATGTTTCCTTATGGCTAGCACAAATTTGCTTGACCACAATAAACTTAAAAAACATTGTATCTAGAAAATGAGAGCCTTCATAAAAAAAAAAAAATTGTGATTTCTAATGCAAAGTATATTTTTAGTCTTAAGGTAAACCACCCAACCACTTTTATTCTCTCGCTCTTTCTTTTTTTTTTTTTTTAAGGAAACCAAACCTAGGTGGGCAGGTTAAAAAAAAAAAGCCGATGTAGAAAACATACTATGCCTGGTATGATGTTTTTTACTTTTTGTCCAAAAGATTAGTAGTACTAAAGCATTAGTAGTATGCTTTAGAAGCACACATAACTTAACTGTGAAGTCAGGAAAGCAATTCAGAAGAGAAATGGGCAACAAATAGCAAACTTTTTTTTTTTTTTTTTTAAACAGTATTTAAGATGTTTTGGTGGATGTGGCCATTTACATTCAACTTGACTTTCTTGTTGCTGTATAGGTTTATTTAAGGAGCACAGGTCCTGTGTCAACACTAACACCAGACTATTTAGCTAAATTACAAATAATAGCCAAAGTCAAAATCTGCTCTAACTGTAAATTGATAAATGTACAGTTCTAACTATTGAGGTAAAAAAAAATGATGGTGAAATCCTAAACTTTTTGCTCCTACTTGTAACTTCATATCATTGTAAGTTCCATACAGTCTTACAAACGCAATATCTGGAGGGTGCACTGTGAACAGACATAAGAGTCAGTCCACTCGGTTAGTTTTTTTTTTTGCCACCTAGAGGTGAACATGCACATGAATCCTGGGAGATGTGGAAAGGATAAGATGATAACCTTTGCTTCAAAGAGTAGTGTTGCTTACTGTGCTATGTAACTACACCCAGTGTTACTTCAGCTAAAATACATCAGGATACCTACACTACTTAACTGTTAGTCATTAATCTCGACAGAGTTTATTAAAAAAAAAAAAAAAAAAAGACCCCTTGGGGTGACAGCTACAAGCAATAGAAGTTAATGCACATACTTTTTTATGTTAAAGACTGTATCAAAGATATTTTTTTATCATAGCATTTTTGGGGGTTTTCCCAATCGTAAAGGCTTGTGTATGGGGAGGATGGATCGTGCTTTGATTAAAATAAAAATTGGATTCAGTTTAGCTTTTCAGTGTTTCTTCTAGTGCCACTGTACTATAAAACCAGAAAGTAAGAGTAAAAGATTCATATACTCATACAATAATATACTCTATGTTAATGTATTTTTATTTTTTACTAATTGTGTTTGTTTCCTGTTCCTGATTTGTGCCTAATCCAGCACTGCTCCCTTTTACTGTAATATATTATTGCTATTTTTATGTTTCATTACATGCCTTGGGATACTTAGCCACCTTAAAACATGAAAATAAAGTTTATTATATATAAAGGTGACTTCCCGGTTTCTTTACAGACTAACATACAACCTTGACTTTGCTTCTCCTTTTCTGCATTTTTCAGAAGTCTTCACATCTGTAACTGCACTTTGTGTGTGTGTGTGTGTGTGTGTGTGTGTAAAAGCACACACTATTAAGTGATTGGTGAATTGGCAACCTGGGTAAAAACATGACCGGAATGCTGCTATTTAATGAGTTTGCACATAATCACACTATTTATAAAAAGAGTTGGAATTCATAAAAAATATGTTCCTTTAATAATACACACTTAAAATACGAATTGCAGGTAGTAGTGTGTAAGGTGTCTTTACGTAAGAGCCACATCATAACCCAGGTAGCACATAACCACAGGTGTATTTGTAGAAGAGCTTGAAGTTAAAATGATGTGTTAACCAGGAGATAAGAGGTTTCTCCGTACGTGATGGGAGAAAAAAAAAAGTATTAAGTTTGTTAGGCCACTAGGAAGGAAATAAAAAATATTTTGGCAACTTCTTAAATTTCTGAAGAGGACCGAAAGGACGGGTGATTTTATATATATATATATTACCTAGATGTGGCACAAAATTGCAAAATCAAAAAAGTGACTCAGAAGTTCATGAGCTACATGGTTCCTTTTGTTAAAGGGGTGTTGTGACCCTTTGCTCTCAAACATTGTCTTCAAATCTGCTAAAACTGCTGACATGCTCAAATTTGGGGAAAAAAAAAAAAAAATCTGTTCCTGGGACATAAGTTTCCAGAAGGAAAATGGATGAATGAAAACTTAAGGAAAAGAGTTCCACCCTCAGCCCTCAGCTGTAATTTCGTAGCTGTTCGAAGGTGGTGGACTGTGATTCGTTGAGTGGAAGTGGGTGGAGACTGTCCCAGCAAATTGCAGCTCTCAGAGATGTTGCTGGAGGAAGTGAAGCAGCATGATCTCGTAGTGCTCACCGGACTCCGGGCAGCGGATGCTGTGCCTCTCGTTGGGATAGATCTGAGAAAGGCAACAATTACGGTGTAATGTTGAAGGAACTGATTAAACCGTGAGTTTGATTCAGGACGCAACGGGCTTCACGTAGTGAACGTTGCTATTGGCACAAAGATTCAGCAATAAAATACAGTAAAATCATCAACAACAGATTGATGTGATGTAGCCTGACACCAAGCAGAGATAATGTTACCACCCAGAAGTTCATTAATTTCCAATAATAGCATGTCTTTCCTCTGATACCACAGCAATTTCCCAAGGATTCCAATTTTTAATTTACCAATGAATGACATTTTATCCAGTTATTCTTTAAATGTTGTGAAATGCCCACAAAACAAGTTAGATCATGTCATCACTTATGCTACAGCAACTATATGGGTAAACAGATGTTCCCTCACCAGCCCCTCTTTTCATCACTATCAATGTTAACAAGTCAAATATTCAGTCTGACTTTACGAAGAAACTTGGAAAGCACGAACTCGTCTTTGCTGAAGACTTTCCTGTGGCTGAAAAGTTACCAACCATTATAAAGCACTGGCAGATGAGCCTCCTTCTATAAATATTAAAGAAAACCCATCCATTAACCTTTCTTTGCATAGTCTGGTCACCATGCAAGTCCCTGTGAATGAGTTGTTACTATAGAAACAAGAAGGAGCACAATAATATAAACCTGTGACTTGAATTAAAGCCAGCACTGCTGTCAGTGTTGCTGACGCAGTAAATTAATCAACACCTTCTGACCAATCTGAATCAAGAAATCAAGAGCACAGTGGTATAATGGAAATGTTGGCTTGATAAACACTTATTTCAGGTACTTTAAAATAAAAATAATAAGAAGAAGAATGAGAATAATAAAAACTAGTCCCAGAAAAAAAAAAGCAAGATTTAGCATTCTTATATGCAGTAAATGAAATAACTGAGCAAACCTGTAACTGATATGGCTTCCCTGCACGGATAAGCTGAGACACCAGGAAGTTGGTGTGGAAAAAGTGCACGTTCTCATCGAGGAACCCATGTAAGATCAGTAATCGGTTTGGCCTGTTAAGACAATAAAACCATTGATGTTATATTTCCCGGGTATGGGAGTAATACTGTTTTTTTTCTCCCGATGGCAAAGCATTTAAAGGGTCTAAGCTTCTGGATAGACAGTTATATAACTTTAATCATATGTTATATTATATTATACTACTAATACAGTTGAAAATGGGTAAAGGATTACTCCAGAACTCTTCAGACAAGAATTTCAATGTTTTCCTGTATTGAGATAAGAACGCCAGTGGATGCCAATCTCACTTATATTTGAAGGTCAGTTGAATGAGTAAGCTAAATTGAGTGAGTTAAAACAATGTCAAAGGGTTTGCATGAAATTATTTATTGTGCGTATTATTTATTCGGGGCTCCTGAGTGGTGCCATAACTAAAGGAAAAAAATGTATTAAATAAATAAGCTGCGACTTTCTCTCTCTCTCTCTCTCTCTCCCCTGTCAATCACAGTGACACTAGCCAATCATGGGCTTCTGTGAGATCATGCATGCAGAAGGGGGCGGTTAGCACTTTCCTGTGAGTGTATTACACCGCCATGTGAGGCAGCATGAGCAGCAGTTCGAAAAGGTGTGGTTGGTTTATATATGCTAGGGAACTAACTGCTGTGTGGGAAAATTTAGCTCCCGTTTTGTTTAGCTCCCAAGAAGCTCATCTTACCGATACAAAAATAAAAAGCAGTTCAGTTAAAAATAAATAAATAAATAAATAAAATGCGTGTTACTGTATTGCTCCCGATAACAGTATTGGTCAAACTTTGTCACATCTCTCTCCTCCTTTATCATTAATGGTTGTAGTTTTAAATTCTCTCTACATTTAATACACACACACATTATATATATATATGTGTGTGTGTGTGTGTGTGTGTGTGTGTGTGTACAGACGTCCCTCGGCACTTCGAATTTCGCGGCTTCACTCTATCGCGGTTTTTTCCAATACAGTATATTCATTAAAATGTTGATCAAGAAAGTAAAAAAAAATGACTGTACGTATGGACTGTAGGCCTTTGTGTAAATGATGCGTGCATTGCGGTTCCGGACTGCACTTGATGGAGCGATGAAACCCTACAATAGCCTCCTCATGCATATGAAAAGACAGCACCAGCAACTGCCTATCACGATGTTCTTCAGCCGCGCATCATCATCCAACAAGTTGCACT
>JAOVYU010000041.1:6090185-6101542 GCA_025674565.1 Synodontis membranacea | reverse complement strand
TATATATAAAAAGAAATTGTTTGGATACGCTCAAGTCGTTAGCAGTTAAAAGAGATCAGTGAATGAGTGCATTCACCATTGATGTACCACACGCCTCAAGTGCCTGTAGAAAACAGCAAGCATAAAAACAGACAGTTAAAAGTTTGGTATGCATATGCATCCATATTCATGCATATTTTTTGCTTCCAACTATTAAAAGATCCATTAACCTGTTAACTTCTAAATTTCTAAATGTTTGTTTTTGTCTTGAAGATAATAGATTCCACATCAACTATAAGATAAAGGAATTCTTGCGTTCCGAGTCAGGTGAGAGGGATGAGCCACCTAGCAAGAAAAGGATGTCTGTTCCACCAAAGTCATGGCCTGACTATGAATCAGATGAAAGTGAAATTGAATGTGCACCAGTAAGAATGACTTTTTTTTTTTAGATAAACTTGAAGTAGCATGAAGTAGGACTATTAGCTTCTTGGTTAAGTGAGCAGGCACTCAGTGTCAGTGCCAAAATCTCATTGGAATCCATATCAGAAAACCATTCAAAATGGATCTCAGTGAAATAATGGCTTATTCATTCAATGAAATTTTTTTTTTACTATTGAATTAACTTTCAAGTTCCTTAGCCTCTGTTCTCTTTTCTTTCTCATGTGTACTCAAAAGAAAAAGAAGGTCATTTCAAAATCGCAGAAGGGCATTGCCCAGAACATCCTTGATGAACATCAGTCAGCATCTTTAAGAAATATTCAGAAAAAACTTGCTGAACTTTGAAAATGAACAAATCACAAGTGACAATGAAAATTTAAAGTCTATGCTCTTGAAAGGTAAACAAGAGATATCAAAGAATCTTGGCATATGGTGCCTTCACCCATTGGCTCTACAATCAATAAAATGACTATGTAGCATGCTGTGAGCATGTGATAGGTTGGTATTATGAGAAAGCTTATTAAGGACACCCATCTACAGTGTTTTATTAAAAAAAAAAAAAAGAAAGTCTTTTGAAAGATATTTGAAAATGTAAGTGCTTTTTTTTTTTTTTTTTTTTTTAAATTCACAGCTGGTGTATTTCTATTCATTTTTCTAATGTGCTTAATGTGTGCACAGAACTTCCAGAGCTGATGAAGGAAATGAAAACATTCCTTAGGCCAAACCCATCATCATCATCAGACCTGGAGTCAGTGGCAGGCAAATCATCCAAGATCTCACTACCTTCCCCACCCACAGCAGAGCAGGTACTGCAGTCAGTCACAGGGCAAACTGGATTTTGTGTTTAACAGATCATATCTTACATTTTGTCTAAAGGGTCTTTTGCATACACAGATGAAGTGAGCTATTATAATAATTAATTGTTTTTTCTGTGTGTGAAAAAAAGGTAGAAATTTATCCTGGGTCCAATGTCTTCGTTGACCGACTGGCATGGGCTGTGGCGCAGAATGCCATCTCAGCCTCGTCATTTGCAACCTTCGTAAAAATTCAAGACATTCAGCCACACAGCGTCATGCACTGGAGAAGACCAAAGTAGATGCCATATATCGTATGTTTTAACCCTTAGGAGTCTGAGGGTGTTTTGGAGCTCTGAAGAGATTCTGACATGACCTGATATTTGTGTATTTTTCAGCTACTTATAAACATATAAGTGACTAAAGTCTGATAACATTGTATTCAGCACAAACTGGGCTACAATAATATATGAGCAGCATGTATGTATGTTTGTGTACTGTATTGATGGTTTTCTGTTGTGTTTCATTATTGTTTGTACATGGCTTGCCAGCTATGTTTACTTATGATCGCTCATCGCTGATTAACATCCAGTTAGCGATGAAAGTTTTCGTGCCAGCACAATTACACCTTTTCTCCTCCCCCGCTGGAGGACGCCACATTGCTATGCAGATTCCTCCTGCTGCTAGCAAACAGCGTCTGGGACAATCTGTGGGCTCGTCAGAGGAAGAAGAGACGAGGAAAAAGGGCAGGTGTGCAGGCGAGAACTCCGCGCTTATGGACCTGTGCTCCCTCGATTTTCCCTCCCAGGTAAGGCCAACTGTCCTGAGACTGGTACTTCCTGGATCACCTGCTGTCTTGCGCAACATGCCCCGGCTGAGACCCCGAGTCTGCCGAGAGAGGTCTCACCCCCCTCAGCCCCATGGATGAACGATGTCATCCGAAATCTCAGGCGATCTTGTCGCAAAGCTGAATGCCTGTGGAAGTCCACCAATCTGGAGTTTCACCGCTCTCATTTAAAGGATTTGCTTATGTCTTTTAATTCTGTGGTCAGGGCTGCCAGATCAGATTATTCTCAAACACATTCGTCTGGAGTAGCTGGAGACTAACACAGAGTTCTTTGATCATTTCGTGTTGACATAAACACACAAACCACCGCCACAAGTCTTACTGCACAGAGCTGCATTTCTGTTGGCATGAAATGCGGTTAGTTCCGATGCCCATATGTATTTGGAGGCGCACTCGTTAACAAAATAGTACGAAAAAGCACCATTTTGGACCCAGAGTGGCCGCTGCAAGCTACTGCTGCGCCGCCATCTTGGATCTACAGTGAGGAAGATTATTCACAAGTGAAAAACATTAAAGACATTTGCCAATCTTCCCAGGAGTGGACATACCAGGAAATTCACCCCAAGGTCAAACAGTGCAATGCTTAGAAAAACTGAAAAAGTCTAAGTGCTTAATCTCAGAATTTACAGGCCTCAGTTAGCATGTTAAATATCATGACAGTACAATTAGAAAAAGACTGAACAAATATGGCTTGTTTGAAAGGGTTGCTAGGAGAAAGCTTCTCTATAAAGCAGCTAAAAAGAATATGGCAGCACGGCTTAGGTTTGAAAAGTTGCATCTGAATGAACCAAAAGACTCCTGGAACAATTCTTTTGAACAGACAAAAGTGGAGATGTTTGGCCATAATGCAGAGTGCTGTGTTTGGCAAAAATCAAACAGAGCATATCACCACAAACACATCATACCAACTGTCAGGCACGGTGGGGAATGAGTGATGTTTTGTACTTGTTTTTCTGCCACAAGACCTGTGCATCTTGCATTCACTGAGTCGACCATGTATCCTTGAGTCAACTGTGATGCCATCTGTCTGACCGCTAAATCTTGGCCAAAAGTGGGTCATGCAACAGGACAATGATCCCAGCAACAAAATGGAAGAAAATAAAGAATCAAGGTGTTGCAATGGCCCAGTCAAAGTCCAGACCTCAAACTGAATACTGTGACAGGACATTAAGAGAGCTGTGCATAAAAGAATGCCCACAAACCTCAATGAACTGAAGCAATGTTCTAAAGAAGAGCAGGCCAAAATTCGTCCACAATGATGTGATAAAGTCATACAGAAAACATTTACTTCAAGTTATAGCTGCAAAAGGTGGTTCTACGTGCTATTGACTCAAATTTTCAAAGCTTTGAAGCTTCTAAATTTTGGCCTCGTTTTTGTTTAATAAATAATGACGCATTGGAAACTGTTTTTTTGTTGTTGTTGTTGTTTTTTTTATACATTTGAGGTTAAATTCAAATAAGAATCTGTTAAGGACCAGATGATTTTTATTGTGTTCTGATATGTAAAACCCTAGAATTGGGCTGAGTTTACTTGGTCTGCATTGCTTCATTGCAGTGAGAATTAATATTTCTAGTCCTATACGTTTAAGATATCCTGAACTGTTTTTTTTTTTTTAATTTGTAAAAAAAAAAAGAAGAAAAAGTCTTGTATGCTTGTGAAGTAACATGACACCATACAGCATCATATGATTATCTTTTGCAAGGATTACTTATTAGTAAATTTTCAAGTAACTCAAAGCCCTTGTACAATTAACAAATGAATGGGTAAAGGACTTGTAGGTCTACAAGATGCCATAATGTGATAACACCCTGATTCAAAGCAATTACAGAAATTGTTTTCCTTAATCTTCTATTGACAGCTAAAATAAGCATATCTGCTTCAATCTAAGCAACTTAAAAAAATAAAAAAGTTTTGAAGATTTAAATAAGCATATACATTATAATGCAAGAGTGCCGTATTCTGTGCACTTCAGTCTTGAATTAATGAAATACAATTGCTTATTTATTTATAGATTTAACAAATTGAGATTTACCCTAAAACCTTTAAGATCTTAAAATCTTTAATTTTACAAATGCCAGTGAAACCCAGAATTATGAGAGAAATGACGGCCCTTTATTTTATTATTTTACTCTTTGGGTGAAATATGGCAGTGTTTCGTAAAATCATCGCGTGAACTGGAAGGGGGCGGAGCTTCCAGGGATGCTGGTGGTGATGTGGGAAAGCTGTATCAGTAGTTGAGTGTACTGAACGGTATCTGGTTGTTTGATTTTTTTTTGTTGCTTGTCTGTTTTTAAATAAATAAATAAATAAATTAGCGCCTTCTTCATAACGATCTACAGTTTCTACGTTGGTGAACTATTTGGATTTTGTCTACTAATGTTAAAGGTAATTTTATTTTTCATTTATAGCAAAATTCTAGCTAGAGGCAGCATCCAGTTACGAGCAAGTGTTTAAGTGTTTATTAGCTTTGTGCCGTAACTGTTTGTGTTGTACAGGGTAACCGTTTTTCGGAATAAACGGTAACGCTGTTGGAAAACTGATATTATAACATACGATTCAAAATATGCAATTTTTCTTCCCCCAAACGTTAGGGTACGTTATATGATTTAGCCTCTTTCTCAGTACAAAATGAAAGGACCACTGTGTTTGCGCTTTGACTAGCATTTCTGACAAACCGAGAAAAAAAAAAAATTATATGCTTACGACCGAGTTAAGATTCGATCGGACGATAACCAGTTACACATTTGTCGAAGGCTAAAGGGAAAAAAAAATACAGGTACCTTTTGGTTACTGTGTGCTCTTACAAAATGTTTTTTCTCTACTCATGTTTCCCGCATGAAGAATCAGTCTGGCCTTTTACGGCGATTGCAAGAACTGTTCATTTTTTTCGAGCTATGAAAAACATTTATTGAATCTATCTCTCCGAGGAAGTTGTATTGACCTCTGTTACATGGACTGTAGTATTTCGTAAGGTGTGGGCAAAACTAGCTTCGCAGTACAGATGTACCGAAAGGCTGCAATATGTAGGCCTAAATGGCAGACCATCAGATGTAATTGTTTCCTACCTCATTTGACAAGTGTTTCTCTTGGGTTATGGGGACACGCCATTCACATGATCTAACACAGCCAGGTGGTCAATGTAATGGCGCCCACTTTTGAACATGTTAAGCTACCGCAAATAGAGGGCACATTCCAAGTAAATGCTGCATAGTATGGATGTCCTTTGAATGAGGAAAAAGACTGAAAAGTCTCTCTTTAATTTCTGAATCATAAACTGTGCAAAACAGTGTGCATGTTTGTCTGTTTAACAATAAATAGTAAATGCTACAAAAATGCTGCAAAAATATACTACAGGTTCACTATGTCCTATTTATTTATTTACACACACACCGACTGAAAGCAATCAACTGAAACAAAGCTTCAAAGCAGAAAGGCAGAGCTTCAAAGTTAGCTAAAAATGCCTGATTTTTTTTTTTTAACAAGAGCTCTTGTTAAGCATATAGGCTAACCTTATACTGTAACATATAATAAAGCTGGTCATTGCAACATGGAGTTATCAGGTCTTGCAGATCTTGCAGGCTCTCCAAGAGAGAATGTGATCATGTGACTATTGTGCAACTTATATATTTTAACTCTTTGGCTTGCTCAGATTGGTGACAACCGTTACCTAATTTTTAAAGAATGCATGATGTATGTGTACACATCCTTCAACACAGAAGCTGGAATTTTTAAACATATTGTGCAGCTCCACAAAGTGCATGCACTCTACCTGGACATAAGAAGCATTAAAGCATAAAACTATTGTTATATGATGTTATGTAGTTACATATTTGCATAAAATGGTAAGCCTGTTTATATGTATTGATAATTATTGCTTCAAATATCTAGTCTATTTGCAGTCTACAATTTCCCATTCCCTTCATGAATAAATTAGTAATAAATTGTGGGCTGGTGTTAATTGTGGGTAATTACAAGTTATGAAATGCTTTGAAGCAGTTTCACACAGTCACAGTTCTTTGAATCACTTACAGAATGATGCACCATTTTTAGATCATACAAAATTAACTGAATTAGCTGTTCAGGGATAACAGACATGTTTTTACATTGTCCCTCCACTTTCACAGGCTCAAAAGTAATTGGACAGACTAGCATAATTATAAATATAATTGTTATGTTTAATACTTGGATGCAGTTCATTTGCAGTCAGTGACTGAATGAAGTCTGGATCTCATAGATGTCACCAAATGCTCATTCTATTTCTTCGCTTTGAGAGTAACTAGCTTTTATGTTTTGGGTCATTATTTACCTATACCTATAATAAATAATACCTAGTTTTGCAAAGTTGCAAGTTTACCAAGTTTTGCAGCTTTTGACAACATCTGAGCAGAAAGTATAGCTTTATATACTTCATAATTCATCCTGCTACTTCTATCACCAGTTACGTCATCAATAAAAATGCATGCACATACACGGTCTAGAATCAGCAGCTTTGAGAGTTTTTTTTGTGCTAGGTTATCTGAAAGCAAAAGGACAAATATTCTAGCAGGCATGATTATGACAATCAAAAATAGTATATTTCATACACTTTATTAAATTCATTATATCTTCATTTTTATTTGAAGTAGCAGGAACAAACAAGGTTCTAGCTGATGACTGTCAACACTTCAACACACATCACCAAAAGCACAGACACAGTTGCTGAGTTCGCTGATTCGACCATTTTAATTGTTACATGATAAGCAGTGTGCTGGTGTGCTGGCTGTCGTTGAAGGGTTAATCTTAATTTTCAGCTCAGTGGATTGTCATGACTGGTCTTGGAGCGTGGTTGTAGTCTTTCAAGTTCCATCTGAGAGAGTAGGTTCCTTAAATTGATGTTCGAGCATATATACGGGCTTGGGATAATGTTATGACCAATATGTCTGATCGGTGAGAGAGTAGCTTCCTTGAATTTATATATATAAATACTTCGTGGTTCGAATTTCACAGCTTCACTCAATCACGTTTTTTTTCAAATACAGTATATTCATTAAAAAGTTGATCGAGACAGTGAAAATGCGGATTGTGCTCGGTTGTCTTGAGTCAATTATTTTTATTTTTTATTAACTCTTTTCCAAAACATTGGGTGTTATTTCATGTCTAGAGGGCTCTAATAATGTTAAAAACCATATTTAGAAGGTCGCAAACAGGTTTTCTATGCTCTAACTACGCGGAGATACTACTTCGCGGAAATTCGCTTATTGCGGTAGAGTCTGGAACAGATTAACCGCGATAACTGAGGGTTTACTGTACTGGAATTTCACTTGCCTATGACAGTATTAGGGTACACCTACTTATTTTTATTTTCAGTTTCACACTTGTTTCACAGTTTCAGATTTGTTGTTTGTTCAATGTGAAGGCTTTATTACATTTGTTATTCAGTTAACCGATTACTACTTGTTCCTACTCGTTTCTAAAATAGCATCAGTGTTACCATTACTTTGTAAAAGTTATCCAAGAATCACAACACAACTGGCTGGGTCACTTCTGGGAAGACCTTTTATAATATGTAGCTCTTTTGCTTTTTAAAACGTATTTTTCTCCCATGTCCAAGGCTACAGGCTACAAGGCATTTTGCACTGAAACAAACATGTTAATAAAGCCCACAGTCTGAAGCACACACACAAATATTTCACACATACACATGCTCAGAGGGAGAGCTCACAGCGAAGGTTCCTGTTGGTTCATAGACGTCAGGAGCGGCACCGAGAGGGCAGCCTCCGGTACAGAGTGAACGAAAGGCTGAGAGAACAGATGGTGGCACAGAGGAAAGGATTGGGAGTCCTGCTGCTACACTTTCCCCATGTGGACAACTGCGGAAGGAGGGGAGCGCACACATTTCTGATTTAGCTAATCCTGTACCTCTGTCGAGTCGACTCTTGTTCTGGCCAGAAATCAAGATAATGTGACAATACAGCCTGTCCTACAGGTGTCAGGGACGTGACCTATTTTTTATTCATTTTTTCCTAATCAAACCGCCAGTTTGTATTTAATAGGTGCTAGACCAAAAATAATCATAGAAATTTAATGTGTACCTTCAATCATTTATGTGTTCATTGTGTTTTGAGTCATGTGATCAAGAGAATTTGGTGCTAGATGGGAAAACATTCTAACTGGGGCACCAGTCCTATCCCAAGCAGAATGCATGCGCATATTTACATTCATTCACACCTAGGGTCAATTTTGAGTGACCAGTCCACCTTCTGGTATGCTATTATGTAAGAGGAAACAAGAAGAACATTTGAAACTCCACACAGACAGTAACCTGAGGTCAGGACCAAAGGGATTAAATTTATTTTCAAGATTTCAGCTTTCTCAGAGGGATGGATTGGTAAATCTTATAGGAGTTAAGGAGTGCTAAACCATCTCACACTGCAACTCGACACATGCACAACAATCTTGGAATTTCCTAGATTTTCTCCTACCAAACTCATCCACCAAATCATTAAATTCCAGCTGTTTAACAAGTTCCGAATGAATGGCCAGCACTGACAGCATGTTCTGTCTAATATTGGCTCATTTTAGGTTAGAGTCAATTTTTTGTCCAACCTGTTAAGGAAAATGAATGCTCCCTGGGTTTTCTTTCATTTTTATGTTTCCTTTTCGTTGATGCACTTAGTGTACAGTAGGTTTTCCAATAACAATAGCATATAAATGACTTTCATTGGCTCATGTTCCATGTATTTGCTGATGTTCATATGGGTTTTGTGTGTTACTCGGTGAAATGGTCATTTGTGTATTTTCTATCCTTTAGTTTAAATCTAGGATTGTCAAGGGCCCCTAATGGCCAGGGCCCCTGGGTATGTCCCCAGTAAGTACGGCTGGTAATATGTCCCCGAATATATGCATGTGGAAATGTATATATAAATTACATGCACTTTGTTCTAACTTAGAAGGAGATTTTTAATGAGATCTACAGTAGTAAGTGGTATACAGGATGTTTTTTTTTTTTTCGATATCCTCAAACTGCTCCAAGATTCTTCCTGCTGATATAGAAACACCTACCATACAACATACTGTATATGACAAACACAGGACCAAAACTTGGCCCAAGGTGTATCAATAATTAATGATAGCAACCCACTGAAAAACACCTGGGAGAACTGGAACGCCACACTGAGTTTACTGTCCTAAACCTTACATTCAACTCAAGACAAAACATTGACTATGAATGATTTTAGCACATTGACTCACTAGTGTGTCCAGACTGTAACACATGCTGGTAATAATAAGATGACTAATGCACCAGCTCTGTAATGTCTGGACCCTGTGTGGCCTAGTATTTATGAAAGTCTTGCAGAGAGTCAATTGTTCTAATTTAACCCTGCTGCCTTAAATATGACTCCGCAGGGGATCGTTTAACACTGGTGCAGAAAAACTGTAAGTGTGCATGTGTGTGTGTGTGTGTGTGTGTGTGTGTGAGATGCACAGGAACATGAGGAAGCTGTGTGGACTGTCAAAATGTACCAGTATGTCACACAGAACAAGTCTCATTGTGACAAGAGCTCTCAGCAGCCACACTTGCATGCAAACCCCCCCACACACCACACACACGCACACACACACACACTCTGATGTTTTATAGAAATTTACAGGAACCATATCTCCCTCATTAATCTTCCTTGCTCATAACTCGTAATTTGTTCTTCCTATTCCAGCTAAATAGCAGAGAAACAAATATCTGATGCATTTTGTTACTTACTGTATGTTGTTATTTATCATTATGTTATTAGTGGCTGTGTTCGCTCGCTGAACACTATTTGGACACTAATATTCACTTAAACAAAGAGCTACATTCACACTTTGTCGTTGTGCTGAAATGATTGAATAATGGGTGGAATAATGAATTCCTCCATAACGAGGAACGCACACTCTTAACTGTGATCTCATTCCTAATTTAGATTTGCCCGTTGCATTCACACTTCCTCCACTGCCAAAAAAGCCGCTTTAAATCGAATTACGCCTTGTACTTCTATAAGAAATGGATCCCCAGCCTTAGTATACTGTTACTCTTTAAGGCAATGCAACAGCAACCTGGTCTGCATGTACTCCTAAGAATATATGTGCACACAAGGTTTCCTTTGCAGGAAACTCTCCTTTTGCTGAAAAAGCACAAATTGGCCTCGGAAGGTGCGTGTGCATCACTGGGTTGCAAGAGTAAAGCGTTCCTGTCCGCGATGCCCTGCCAGCTGTGCAAAGAGAATAAGAACAAGAGCGAAAACGATTGAAAAAGAACATCCTTTACGCCAGAGTCTCTCGGAGACAAATGGTGTCTGTATCTAAACTAAAGGAATGAAAAGGAATGAAACGCTGGCTGTTCTCCATAGGAAGGCAAACTTAATGAGTCACGCTTCTTCCCCATCTATTACAATTCACATACTGTACATGAGCTGGACACAACGTTACACAATAATTAATTAGAAGCCTAAGCCCGGGACATGAGCTTTTGATCAGGACAGAGTTTCTATGTGAGGTAATTAAGAGCTGGACACTGTCGCAAAAAAAAAAAAAAAAAAAAAAAAAGCCATCGAACGTATTTCCAGAAGGGCTGACTTTCCGTGTCCGGATGCATAATATACTGGTTAAGTCTTCTCCTTCAGGTTGTACCCTGTTGAATCCTCCTAATACAACAGATGCAGTCTGTGTCTCATCCTGGAGGTGGTGTGACTGACCTTTAGATGACGTGTTTGTCCATGACAAATTACTCTCACTGTCTTGCTAATGAAATACCAGAGAGCGACAGAGCAGCCCTCAAAAGCTACAACAGCTACTTGTGCGTTTTTAGCATAGTCAAGAGGCTGCCTCAGAGCACCAGATTAGCATTAACAACTAAATTTGGTTCTGACACTTACAGCACTGGTTCAGGGGGAAAATTTGCCCAATTTATACATGCTTTCTATTTGAAATGTACATGAAAAAGCCAAGAGTTTGATCCCTTGTGGCGTGCTTCTTCAAATCTCGAGGTTAATGCGGCTAGCAAGTACCGTAACAGAATCTTAGCAACACTTCATCATGAAAACTGCATAATCGTTTTTGCCATACTTTGCCTCGGTAAAGTTTGACATCTCGAACAATTATACCTGACATTTCGATGTATTTCAAAGTATTTCAGATATATCAGTGAAGGAATGTTTTCAAATTTACTCTTATAATACGATGCTAATGCAGCTAGCATGTAGGGGAAACAGGGCAACTAGCAAGTACAGGAAACAGCAACAGATAGTACAAGGAAAACTTGCCTCAGTAAAGTTTAAATTATATA
>JAOVYU010000041.1:6078248-6089386 GCA_025674565.1 Synodontis membranacea | reverse complement strand
AATCTATTTAGATTTATTCAGGCTAGTATAATTTTTTTTTTTCCCTTTCTCTTTCTAAAATGTTTCAATAACGTTGAACTGTGATGTTTCTGAGAAGCTCTGCCAAGTTTTCTAAACGATTCAGCTAGGTGTGTATGGAGGAGTGCTAAAATTCAAAATGCTAAAGCAGTTTCCTTTCCTTTGGGATCAGTAAAGTTTTCTGATTCTGATAAATGCTGAAACTTTACCACCTTTAACACTAATCTCCTCGCTTCAAGTCGGAGTGCAGCTGCTACTTGAGCAAATTTGCATCTGACTGGAAGTGAGCTGTCAAGTTTTCCTGCTCCTTCCACTTTAATTCCTCGGATTATTCTCACTTTACCACACCCTCCTCTACAGCACTGCACGGCGCTGACCACAAGTGATGAAACTCTGCTCGACTTCTTGAAGTGCAGATTGTCTCGCAGTGCAACGGAGCTGTCAAACTACACATTAGTATTCTGTAGCGTACTGTCCCTGGTCTCAGATATGCTTCAAGAAATGAATTTCCGATGAGGCAAATTTCAGTCTCCCCGGGTCTTGTCAATAAAAGCTGAACAAGAACAGGAAGGCCAAGTCAGGCTCATTCTTACAGGTTGTGTAATCAAATAATGCGTTTGATTTAGCTGAGGTGGCTGGGGGTTGTACACCGCTGAAAAACATTTGAAATGCTAATTTGGCGATTTTCAAGACCACAGCGTCAAAAAAAAAAAACGTCCCTTAAGGGTGTCAAAATATAAATGTGGACAAGGCGAGAGAATGAAATGTGACGATAAATAAAATGCCATGGTGTAATCCAGAATAACCAATCACAATAAAACAATATTTTTTAAGATTTTTTTCCCAATGTTATAAAAGCCCTTTATGGTACTGAAACAAGTGTGACAGTATATTATGATCTGGGGGGAAAAAAAAACATTGTAATAATGATAATCATGGAATAAATAATCCAAATCCATAGAAGTCCAAAATAATCCATTTTAAGACATTTTCTTGTCAGAAAAATAATCTGGTGTCGACATTGAAGAAAAAGAAAAAAAAGAGAGGGATGGTTTAGCTGTGGTAAGTTTTAAAATATTCTAGCAATTATAATAATAGAATAGAATAGAATAGAATAGAATAGAATAGAATAGAATAGAATAGAATTACATTGAACTGAATTCAAATGTTCAATTTGATAGCTAGAGGTAGGTTTTGCTAACATGCTAACATTAACTGCCTATATTTAACCTGGTGTTTTCTTTGCTAACACCAGGTTAGACTAGCGTTGATTCAAGTAGCTAAAATGAATTGGCTAGACCACAAGTCAGAGTCTATCTAATGGAAAATATGGGGTGTTAGCATGATATTTTACTTTTGGGTAATTCATTAGTGAACAACATAGCGTCAATCATGCATATAACCAGCAAACTTACAGAGATTGAATTTTGCTTTCAAAAGAAAATCATCCAATAGATTTATGTAAGTACTTTTTTGACTGAAAAAAAAAATCTTTTTTGATTTTGACACATTACCTATATTTTCAGCGAAGTGTGTAATTTCTCTGTATATTTTCCACCCCTAGCCTTACTGCGATGGGTTTGTGCACTGTGGATTTTCAGAACGAGCACATTTCGCTCTTCTTGGCAGAAATGTTTAATTCTGACTGCGCTATACGCTCTGACTAAGCTGTACTATAAAACTGACTAAAGCCACATGATTCATTATCATTTTCTGAGAAGACAACAAAAAAAGAGGAATTGGCCAAATAGCGGTCTCAACTGTAACATTGTAGTAACTAATAATGTCATAAAGCCTCTGTCTCACAGTCTGAAGTGTGTCAGTTGATTTGTAATCTCAAAAATATTAAATAAAAAAGCAATGCTTGGAACAGAAGAATAGCATCCAGTGAGGGTACAGTAATCAGAATAATTCTTGTGTTTGAATTTGGAAACATGCCAGAGCACACTGTGGCAGGAACCTGGGAAGAGACCAAGTAAATGCCTATCATAAATCTAAACAGATGCTGTTTAAGTTTTCTAGGTTTTCACGTTTAGGCTAGAGCACGTACAGTAGGAGAGACTTATTTGAGTGTCATTTGTAATGACTAATTGTGAGCATAGTGATTGGATACATCAGGATTTGGAAAGTATGAGGATATTTAATTGATTCTTGCAAGACAAAACATGCCTTTCTTTAAGAAAAAAAAAAAAAAAAAGGACAAAGAAAAAAGCATGTATGGAGGCAAAGGATCAACCAGGGTAAGGTGCAAGTACTGCAATAAATAGAGAAGTCAGTGTGTGTGTGTGTGTGTGTGTGTGTGTGTGTGTGTGTGTGTGTGTGCTGCCAGACATTAACACACTGATTGATCTGTGTTTGCTGTGTTTCAGTTCTGCTATTGATAGTAACATTCACCTGAACTGCAATTTTCAGCACCGCAGGTTATCGAAATACAATCCACCCAGAGATGCAATCAAGAAATTTTCATCAGATCCATGTTACAAAAAGAAACTGACAAATCCTGCATTTGCAGACACGAAAAACTCAAATAAAGTGCAAATCGCATATTGATGTGTTTTCATGCGCTGAATCTCACATGACTATTTTACATGCGAACATATTTAACCCGGAGGGGTAAACAGTGGCTCGTAGTAATCAATGGAAAAATCTCAGCTAAGTCTACTCTCAGCCACAGAGCCTCATATTTCCTTCCTGTCTGCTTTAATGAGTGGGCTGTCTCACCTACACTTAGTTATGTTGAAAGACAGGACTAAAAACAGGGATAAGAAACTCAAATCAATACCAATTTTGCTTAATTGGCTGATGCCAGGCTGTAATGCCAGACATGAAAACAGCAATGCTGGGTAGTCTTGTCAGGTGCTAAAAAAAAAAAAAAAAAGGATCAGTGGCGAATTCCATGAAAACGGGACGTCCCCCATTGTTTTGAAATGCAAATTCGCATCCCAGTTACACACTAGTGTGCTGTTCGGATTATTCAATTATTCAGTAGAGTCTTAAAGGCATATCATAAAATGGATTGTTTGACTTCTGAAATGTGATTGGCTGAGGCGCATTCGAAGTTCGGTTTTGAAACCCTCTCTATTCACACACACATGTGACTGCGTCATTTATACACCAGCTTTTAAACCAATAAAACCATTAAACTTAAGCCATTGCTCTGTCCATAGAATATCCTTATACACAATATGTCTATTATGTTTCATAGCAACCAAAGCTTACTGTAAACAGTAATACATTATTAAATGCTGCATTTTATAACAATTTTTTTTTATAAAAGCAACACACCACTCAAGGGTGTGTGTTCAAGTGATTTTATAATGGACAAAGGGTAAAGGTGTCTCAGGATGCGAGACAGAGTGTTTCAATCCCCTTTACCTGTTATAACACATGCCCTAATTTATTTATTTCTAAGTGATTTAATAGTAAACAAATTAGTCATGTGCCAATCATTGTGAAATTTAAGAATTACTGTAAAAGCACTATGACACTATAGTACACCAGGTGAAAGCGTACTTCACGCAAGACTGGATTTCAGGGTATGAACGGACTGGTGTTAATCCTCAACAGTCAACATATGATGTACAGTAGTTTACAAAATGTTTTTTTAAAACATTTTCGCATAGCCACTAGCCTGTTGTGTTAAGCTGCAAAAGACACGTTCAGTGCTAAATGTATTCGCCTAATGATAAACGCTTTTAATTTTTTCTTTCAGCGCACCGTGTTAAATCTTTCGACTGTTTGACACGAAACACCATTTCTTACCAAGTATAACCTTTTCTCACCAATGATGACCTTTTCTCACCATACATGACCTTCCAAGTGCTTAGAAGACCACAAGAATTATTACCAATAGGCCCTGTTGAGATTCCACCTCACAACAGAGATACGTCAAGTGCTGCGTCCCATCATGCAATTGCCCCCAGTGGACCTGAGATCAAATGTGGTTCGATCTATTGCAGGACTTTTTTAAACGCTTCACCTGAACCAATAGATAGTAGTTAGATATATAAAATTAATTTACAGTATAGTAATTAACATACGGGGGTTCTCAACCTTTTTTTTCTTGCAGCCAGGAACCCGTTAACTCAGGAGAATAAAACATCAGACTGAAATGTATACAGTAATATTTTAAATATTTACTGGAGCCAGAGATTATTATTATAACTGACTTTTTTCCAGCAGAACCCAGTTTAGTTCAAATCGACAGCAAATTCAAACCCAAGTGAACAGCCAAACATTGCTAATAACAGCTGCGACTCAATAATAAATATATAATAGTTTTGACAGTGTGGGTTGTGACTGCAATCACTAAAACATGGACTCCCTGGATATCCTTCACAAACTTTCACTTTACGTAGGTCCCTGGTCCTCACTTTGAAAACCATGTGGAATAAACTAGATGGACAAACTTCCTAGTAATTGTTTTGCATAAGAAAGGTATTTGGCGTGTACTAATCCAAACACACTTCATTAAGACCTACGTCACGTCTTCAGGCCCAGAGCATCCTAATTCTATAGGAAACTCCTTTAATAACTACTTTAACAAGCAGCCTGTCTCACTCGTACTCCGAGTGGGATGGTGTTAAGCTTCTCTCCGCAAACAAAGCCAACACAATACTTTCTCCTCCGCATTGTATACAGAATAGGACTCTAGAACACAACACTATCACAAAAAAGAAACGGGAAAAAAAAAAGAGAAGCATAACAATGCCAGAAGAGAAAATAAATCATCTTTCTTGGAGAAAAGTGTGGAGTGGCTGTCGAGCGGATGTCTAGGAATACTCTGAATACCATCTGAACTCACCTGCAGTCAACAATCCATGTCTTCTTTTATCTTTATTTGTATTATTATTCTCCTCTTGGGGTTGTGTCCATAAAATTGGTAAAATATCAAGTGTGCTTACCTTCCTCTGGGCTAAGACTCCTTATATTGCTTAAATCCTCCATATTCCAGGAAGAGGGCTCTCCATGTGCTAGTGGGAGGGGGATGGAGGCGCACAGCACTCCAGAGCTACTTTAATGGGAGCGCATCTCCGAGATAAACAGATGAGTGGCTGTGTGGCGCGCCGGAGAGTCATGTCAAAGCTGAGCCACCTGGGTAAGAGCAACTACCACCTTTTTTATTTTGTCCCTCCTTCTCTCTTATTCAGTTCTTCCTCATTTTCTCCCTCTTTCTTTGCTTCTTGCTTCTCAGTCTGGGTGGCTCTTGCTCTATTTCTCTCTCTCTCTCTCTCTCTCTCTCTCTCTCTCTCTCTCTCTCTCTCTCTCTCTTTCTGATGTGGTCCACACTCTGGGGAAAGCTTTGCATCCACGTGCACAATTGGCCGCTCACTTTTTTTTAACACCAAGGGAAAGGGAGGAAGGGAGAAGCTGGGAGGACTGAGAGCAGGGATGAGGGGGGGGGGGGGGCAGAGAGAGAGAGAGGGAGAGAGAGCGAGAGAGAGAGAGAGAAAGAATGGATACATTTGTGTGAGTCTAAACAAGGGCTGTCTCTCATGTTTTATTCAGACTTATCTTGCTTATAGGATAGTGAATGGGTGTGCCAGTGCCAGTGCGTGTGCGTGTGTGTGTGTGTGTGTGTGTGTGCGTGTGCAGCAACTTAGAGATTTAAGTGAGAACCTATAAGAAGGAAAATTGCTCTGGCATGATCTAGGTATATCCTCAATGGATTTGCAATAACAGCACTTCCATATGCTAAAGGACACTGACAAGTGTTAATGTACCTCTCCATTGTGTGCTAAACACACCAGGATACAGTGCATTATCTTCCCTCAGAAAAAAAAAAAAAAACAAGCTTTCAGCAGTGGTAACGATGAAACTTTAAAAGAGTCCCATGTAAAAATAACGATGTGGGGAAAAAAATAAGTTTGTATGCTCCATAATACATTAAGGGAGATTAATGGAGCAAATTTGATCAGTTCGAGGATGAACAAGGAGACCAGACACTGTCCATCGAGGCAGGTGTGTTTCAGAATCGACGCGGCTGATTTGTGTCAGCTAAACGGGGACGGATCAGACGTAAGCATCCCGAACCACCTTTTATTGCCGGAGAATCGGTCTACAGGATCTAAATTTGGAACTCCACAAACAGGCTCCCAGTTGGCGAGACACACTAATCTGAGCCCTCTTTCTAAAGCGAAGTGAGATGCAACTCCGAAGCCTGGGAGGATAACGAACTGTAATGGAGGAAGCTGGCTCAGCTTGGGAACTGTCCGTGGTGCTGAAGCAGCCTCAGGGATCCTCCTTCAGCTCAAAGAAAGTAGGTCAGGGGAGACTGATGAGAAGAAAGGTGCAGGAGATGCAGGGTGCGGTCCTGAATGTGGACCGCTTTTCACGTGCTGATTATAAAAATCCGCCTTCGTGGGATAATTTACGGTGAAAGAATACAAAGCTGAGTGTGAGGTTATGCAATGGTTATACAATATGAATCTTATTAAAGGAATAGGCAGTGGTGAAGTTTTCAGGGAGATGACTGCATACAGAATTGAGAACCGAGTTAAATATAGAACCGAGTGGACGAAGAAAATGCAAACTGAACAACCTGTACTGAATGCACTAGGACACACACGCACGCACACACACACACACACACACACACTTGGCACTTCCATACACCAACACACAAAGAAAATGAGAGTGAATAATGCATAAATGTATCTATGAGCATAAGGTGCAATTAACAAAAGATATTCCGAATTACAATTCATTTGCTGAACTTTGATCACAGGGGTTCTTCATCAGCCTCCAGTACGGCGAAATGAAAAAGACATTAGAAGAAAACCAAAGCATCATAAAGACCTCCTCTTTTCTGTACTCCTCTCATCATTTACTAGGAACCCCTCTGTGCCATTTGATACAGGACTCTGGTCTGCGATGAAGCTGTCAGGAGCTAGATCTGCGGGGAATCTGCACAGCTTTGACAGTTCCACAACAGATAAAGGAAGGTTAGGTGTCAGCAAGAGGAAAGAAAGGAGCTGATAATGCAGGTGAATGGCAGGGTTCTGACGGAACAGACTGGATTGTGATTAGAGATGTAGTCAGTGCCGTAACACAAAGATCAGCCAGACCATTATCGCTGGGCACTTGATTGTGAACTCAACTGTGAACACATTCACTCGGGGCCACACGCAGCCATTTTGGAAAACATTTTGGAGATAGTGTCACATCTCTTCTGCATGTCATGTTGACACGGGTTCAAACACGCTACGTGGCAAAGAAAAGTCTATCATCTCTCCTTCTTGCCTCCAAAATTTGGTATCGTTGCAGTACATTATGTAATGGCTTCTCAGCAGTCATCAAATAGCTTGCGCTTTGCCTTTTCTTTGCCTGACCCTAAAAGACCTTCAGTCTACTTGCATGTGCTTTCTGAGTTAGTTGCGTTCCATGAATCTCTGATTGAATTTCCATTTTCTGCTAAACAAAGGTCCAGTAGAGAAAAAAAGAGAATTTTTTTTGTTGCTGTTCTTGTTGTGTTTTTTGGCACAGCCTCTGCCACTACCGTGTTCCCATTTTTATGTTTATGGATTAAAACATGCGTAATGTCAATGACATCGGTGGTCATTATTGTAAAGATATCATCAACCAGTCTGTAAACATTTACATTTACATTTACATTGAAGGCATTTAGCAGACGCACTTATCCAGAGCGACGTACAAGGTGCTTTGTAGTCAAAAAACATTTCCACACTAATAAAACCAAATTCTAAACAACACTCTATATGGCCAAAGGTTCGGAGACACATGACCATCGCATCCAAATGTGCATTTTGAATGTCTCATTCAAGATTTAGTCCTTTGGCAGTTGGCATTCCAAGTTATCTTAAACTAGACTGCGGTTCACCAGTTGATGAGCCCTGTTTTAGACTATCAACTTGTCACTTTATTCCAATCACAATTTCAAATTTAATTCCGTTGGACTGACACGTTGAACTTGATGGCAGTTAATGGCAGTCTATCAGTGTTTATTACAGCGTCTGCACAGGACTATCTAAATAAAGTGTTCTTGTTGTTGATTGTCTTGTCACAGCTTCTCACTTTGCCTTAACACTTAAGTCTGAACTTTAGAATCATGCTGTGTTTGAAATAAATTACTGTAAGAATCTCTTTTTAATCACTCTTGTTGATGTCTCTCTCTTTGTTTTTTTAGGTTAATAAAACAACATCGTCCCATACTTGCAAATTCCTAACATTTTACACCACACAAAGAGTTAAGAGGAACGTCATGGTCAGAGGATGTACAATTTCTTATGCCTTCATTCATAGGACCTTGAATGAAACCCAGTAATCTCAGTGTGCAGGTTTATTGGCAGAATCAGGGCAGAAAGAAGAGCAGATCAGTAATCAGACACGTGAATCAAGCATAGGGTCAGGTGATCTTAAAGGAGGCTGTAGTACGCAATGCCCTGACAGAGACATGATGTGCTTCCAAAAAGATTTCTCCTTACATCAGGTTGCAATAAACATACTATACCTCTTCATGTCTTTCGTTTCTTACAAAGGTCTTCCAGACGTTCAGCCTGTATCAAGTCAGAGCACTCGACAGATTTGGAGAAAAAAAAGGTTCGATAAGATATCAGGGAGAAATATACTAGAAATTTATTTCACCGCAGAACGGTGTTATCTATTTTCGCAAATGTTACTCTACTCTGACTCTTTAGAAATCGATGTATCTCTTTAAATGAATTCAACCTTCAAAAGATCACAATCAGCCGCTCTTGGGACCCATACGCGTCGCATTCTGATGGGATTCTTTGGTGAAATGTGAATAATGGGATTTTGGAAGTGCTCCACTGAATTGTAATTATTCATGTATTTGGCCTCTCTTTGGTATGCCATCTATCATAGTAAGGGCATTGACAGGGTCTAGCCCCTCTCTCTGTGCTGTTTAAGTCCAATCTATGAGCTCATAAGGGGTCTCATTTCCTCAATAAAGTCAGTCAGGAAAGTAAGTTATGAAGCATGGAAGTAAAGGAGTGACTTTATAGGTCATTACGGTTATAGGTCATGGAGGATACACATAATTTTGATGGAGTCAGTTAATGGAGTAAATAAAGGAATAATATTGCAAGTAAGCAGGTAGTAAATACAGTAATGCTAGTAAGAGACATAAGTAAGTGATGGAGCGCAAAACCTAATAACAGAAAAAAATATTGAGTATTTGGGTAAGTAAAATCAGGAAAGATGTTGGGTAATTAACCAATGGAGTATAAATGTAAATGATTGTGTGGGTATTGTGGTGTATGTAATTAACTTACAGATGACGTAAGATAAGTAAGAACATAAGCATTGGAGTATATAACTATATGGAATAAGTAATGATTGCTGCCAGTTAACAATGGAGGATAAAAGTAGGTAAAGGAACGTGATATAGAGTATATAATATAAATAACGGGGAAAGCAATGGATGAAGTTCGTAAAGGATGAGTAAAAAATGAAATAACGGTGTGAGTATGCAAATGGAGTAAGAAACTAATGCAGTAAGTTATTTAATAAGACATGGAGTGAGTAGGCAAGTAATGAAATGTTCTAAGGAAATGGACTCAGTAAGAAAGAGGTATGAGTATGAAAGAGATGGAGTTAAGTAATGAAGTAATCAAGGGAGGAAGTCAATTTACCTTTAAGTAATAAACTCATGAATTAAGTACGTGAGAAAGTACGGGAGAAAGTACGGGGTGGGTATGTTGTGGCAGATGTAAATAGGTCATGGAGTAATGGATCATGCACAGTACAGTACATCAGTAATAAAGTAATGCAGCAGATATTAATACAGAAGCAAATACTAATAACTAATACCAATAGTATTAATAGAACGCCATGCCAGTGTATCAAGTAATCCATAAGTAAGTAAGAGTAAGAGTCTATAACTAAGTAGTAACACAAATAACTAATCTAGCATGTTGACATGCATTAATAAAAGTATTTAAACACCACATGAAGCATCACAGGCATTCCCTCTGACGACCAAAAGCTGACCGGCATTCCACTCAAAACAAAGCAACCTGTACTGTAACAGATTGTTTTAATATAGAAGCATTACAGCACAGCACCATGCTACTAGCTCAAAAAAAATATATAAAATAAAAAAATCACATGGTGCAATTATTAGGAGAAGAATAGAGGGAGAACCGTTTTGGACAGCTGTGTCTGATCCCAATATTCAGCTGGCTTTGGTGTTAGAATTAATGCCGGACATCTTCAGGGACAGAGGGAGAGAGAAATACATAGAGACAGCAACCTGTCCTCTTCCTGCCTAATAGGGTTTTCTGGATGATAAATGGTCAACTACAATGAAATCCAGGGACAGAATAGAAAGAAAAATGCAAGAAAATTGAAAAAAAAAAAAAAAGAAAAAGAAAAGGAGTAGTTTGTACTGTAGCTGGTTTGTACTTGATGCAGCACAGGGATGCATGGGTCCACATGGCCAAATTGATGGCACAACGGCAGAGACCCACTATAAAACACGCTTGAACCTGAAACTTTTTAGAGAGGCTTCAGCAACGCCTAACGGGATACTGATGGACTGCAGAGACGGCTGTGCTATGATAGTTAATTTCTGGAAAGAATATAAGATTTAGTTTAATACATTTTAATTGCTCACTTCCTCACGGGTTCCTTTTTTTTTTTTTCTTTTTTTTCCTTTTCCCATTAAGAAACCCTTAGAAGTGAGTAAGGGTAGGATCCTATGGTGTTTGCCTTTACTACAGTGCTGCTGAATTCTTGAATCTTGAATCTCACAGGGACACGCATGGTGGACGGCCAACGTAAATAAAGTAAAAAAAAAATAGATTTTAAGTTGTGTTGTTTAATAAAACATGCCGTAAAACATACTGTATAATCATCGCTAGGGTGACACTGTCTTTAAGGAGATGGTGATTTTACAATTATGGAAGGAGACTCCGATGTCAGCACAGGAAAGGCTGGAGGACAGAGTGTTTTTTGTTTTGTTTTTTTTTTAAGCAGAGAAAGCTGATTAGCTTTAAGAAGAAAAGGAAAAAAGAGAGGCTGGTGAGGAAATGGCACGACATTAAAAGTAACTATACCTGGATTAAAAACCATAACGTCATTTTTTAATTAAGTATATATATATATGTGTGTGTGTGTGTGTGTGTGTGTGTATATAT
>JAOVYU010000041.1:6061538-6078148 GCA_025674565.1 Synodontis membranacea | reverse complement strand
TACAGCACCTGGCCTTCTCTGGATGTCTCCCATCCAAGTACTAACCAGGCCCGCCCCTGCTTAGCTTCCGAGAACAGATGAGATCACCCCCCAGGGCAGCATGGCTGCACCACTTCTACCAAAGTTCTCCCCTTAACTTGTACTAGTCAATCAAACCCTCTTAATATACTAAGAAGCTACCAGCTATAGTCAATCAATAACAGAAACTTAGAAGGTCTTGGCCTTGGCAAGTTAGAAGACATTTTGGAACATTCAGCACCAATGACTTTATAATTTAAGTGGGTGTATGTATATTTTTTGACCCTGTATATACTGTATAATCTTGACCCTGTGTTTATTTCAGGAAACCTAAAATAAATTAAAACTTGTCTACCAAATTCTTTTTTTTTTTCCATTAAAGATGTATGGTATTAATCATCGTCAGGTATTAGCTTGCTTCCAAGTTGCCAGTGAGTGAACTTTCTTTCCCTGCAACTTTTATAGCTCTGATTAGCATTTAGAACACAGCGGCTTCGTGGAGCATCATATTTTTCTTCTCTGACCTGCTCAGGCTATAAATTGTATTTTCTTGTTAACGGTGATAGGTGACATATTTGATATTATACACGAACATGTCATTGAGCACCATGCGAAGACAGGAAGCAGGAAGTGTGAAAATGATGGTACGGTCTGACTGCGAGAAACAACACACTGTTCTATGACCAAGAAATGACCAAACTGTATTAAAAATATGCCTTGAGTTTCATCGATTAACACGATCCTGGAAATTTTAAACTGGCTCTTAAAACAATATACGCTTCCCTGAACAAGAGACCGTATTATGATACATTCATTTGCTTGCTTATTTAGCACATGCTTTAATCCAAAGTGACTATCGAGTGTGGAGGAATCCAGTGCAATAAAACTGAACAATGCTCTCAATGCCTTACTGTAAATGCAGCCATGTGGAAGTCTTGGGACCGGAACATACCTCCTCCAGTTTATACAGTATACAGTATACTTTCACACTTGTGTACCATAAACCGTAATATACTTTAACCCTTTATAGGGCGCTAATTGAAATACTTGGAAATTTGAAACGTCAACCCTAGAGTGCAAATTAAGGATATATTTTTATCAAAGTTTTTCCATTTTTATTTAGGTTAATTAAGTTGCCATGTAGTGGTACAGCCGTGCTGCCCTGGGGTGCCCGATCTCGCCTGTTCTCGGAAGCTAAGCAGGGGAGGGCCTGGTTAGTACTTGGATGGGAGACATCCAGAGAAGGCCGGGTGCTGTATAAAGACCCAGCCACAAGGGGGTGCACACTCTGGTGTATGCCTGCGTGCCGGTCCCAAGCCCAGATGAATGGGGAGGGTTGCATCAGGAAGGGCATCCGGCGTAAAAACTCTGCCAAATCGGACGTGCGGACAAAAAAAGATCCGCTGTGGCGACCCCTGGTTGGGAATAGCCGAAATGGGAAGGAGGAGGAGAAGTTGCCATGTAGTTACCATATATGGTTCCTCACTGGTCTAGGGGAAGCTTCTTCTTAAATGTGTTCATATGAAGAGAAAAATGTAAGAAAAACCCTTCAATTGAAATTTAATGGAACATTTATTCATAAATAAAATTCAAAATTCAAATCCATGTGGTTCTACAAGGCCATTTTGGATGAAGGTTGAAGTTACCAAATACGGTTTCTTGCCCTATAAAGGGTTAAAAGATGGCTATTATATTGTATATGTATATAAAGAACTTGTTATAATATTCTGTCTCCTTTCTATATTAACTTACACAGGGCCTTGCATGGGAGCCATTCCACATAAACAGATTAAAAAATGCATGTTATGGATATAAGAGGAAAAATTCATTGAGCATTTTTGGAAGGCGTCTCCTAACAGCACAAGCTGCAATTTTAACTACAAATTTATTTATTTATTTATTGAGAGAAAAGGGCTGATGAGGAAACAACCGTTTATATCTGCTCTAATGGTACCAGGAACTGGCCAGAGGGGTATAATATAGCGTTTTAATACACTATATTATACCCGCAGAGGCAATTCCGTTAGAATTACAGATACTAAACCGGATCACATGAAACATTCACAAATTACACACTAAATATTTGAACTAAATGCGAAGCCGCTGTGTTTTGTAACTCTGAACTTCTATGAACGAATTTGTAAGAAAAGCCAAGACGTGCCTAACCTCACCCCTTAACCCTGTCTAAAATTTTGTACCTTTCATACTTTCATACAGCGTGAGTCAAGCAGACCGCCTAAACACGAGACCATTATCCATGCTCAGAAATGTGTCGTGCCTGGCTTAAGCTGAAGTTCTGTGTGGCACATTCAGAATATGGAAATTACTTTTTATGTGCAATTTAGTCTTTTGTGGTTGCCAGGACTTTTTTCCTGAGCGCAGCTTTCATGTCAAATTTTTTTCAAAGGTGACTACGTTTAAGTCTGAGAATAAAAAAAAAAGAAAGAAAAGAATCATAATCAGATGATTTAAAAAAAAAAAAAAAAAAAAAAAAAAAATGTGAACTGATAAAGCATGGATGAAATATCCTGTAATTCATAAAAAATCAAGACGCCATTAAAAAATTTTTAGATTAACAGTATGTTATACTGTACAAATGAGAAAAAGGCACAGTTCAAATGAACTAATAAGATCTGAGAATATATTGAGAGAGAATATATCCAGGATGGTTGCAATGACTAGATGTCAGCATGATTATCACATTATTGTTAATGCCAGCTCTGTAAATTTATCTCATTAAGCAATAAATTGCAGTTATCGACTGCATGCATGCAGTGGCATTAAAGAGCATCAGAAGTGGGTTATATGGGTAGGAGGATGCAATTACTGAAAAGTGCTGAATTATTGAAAAGTGCCGTTTCAGCGGTTTTGCCTCAGCTGGGTTCTTCACGTACTCCTGCATATATAAGAAAAGTGCAGAAGCTAAAACCATGGCTGAAATGTTGCCATGCGATTCCTCTTTCGGAGCATACCTATTCTGAATTCCTTTTTTTTCTCGGTGTGTGTTTTCATCCAACAGCTCCTGGGCCTCATTATCCTTTATGCTCTCACCTTTGGCCCCAGGGCAATACTTCCAACCCCGACAGAGGTAAGAAGTAATTGAAACTCAAGGGGATGTTCAAGATCATTTTCTTTCTGCGTCTCTCATAACACACAAACAGTACATTTGGGATGAGGATGAAGAACTTACATTGAAGAACAGAGCGCATCTTTTTTTTTTTTTCGTTTTCTTTTTCTTTAATTCAGTTCAGTCCTGGTGCTCTTTTGTCTTCATCGGCTCCTCATTAGAAACCGCTGATTACGCTTTCAGAAGTGAAGAAAATAAACAACGTGCTTACATGTCTAACAGTGAAGTATTGCCCCGAGAATGAGTTAGTATGATTAGCTTATATAAGAGCTGCAAGCTTGCACACATTATTTAGGAGTTAGCGTTTTTTGCTGAAGTGTTCGTTATGTATACTCGCACTGGGCACTTCATTAATTACACCTACAGCTAAGACCTTAGAGTCAGTGTTTTTGGCAGTGAACACTGGGGTGTTGAATCAGTTGATTGGAACTGATGGGAATTTGCCTTATGCGTTGTTTTCCCAGCTACCTCGGTCACAGATGAATTAATTAAATGAATGCCGTTGTACTTATGCTGATTGGACAGTGAAAGTACACTGAGTAGAAGCCTTCATTGTGGACGTATGAGGTCTTTCTTTTTGATCATGGCTCTGACCAAGAGGGAACAAAAGCTTTGGGTCAAAGCAGCAATCACGTTGAGTTCTGATATTGACAAGAGCCTAAGATCCCTAAGAATGTTGGGCACCAACTATAGAATTGGAGGACCCACTGATATGTTGGAGATCCCACTGATCTGACCCACTGCTGCCCACTCAGCAATATCTTTGGCTGTAAATCACCCTATTGCCAGCCCTGCCCTTCATGTATGTCCACCAGGCCCTTTAGCAGTCAGGGGTGTTGTTTAGGGCACATCCCATGGGCACATCCCATGTTCCCAGATAGCACCATGGCATTGTTTCAACGTTGAAATGTGCTTGAATGCGTCGATCTGATATTGAATCAATGTCATTTCAGTGTCATTAACGTATGTAACCCTATCTAGGTTGAAGTACAGTATGCTGGCAGCATGTATCCCCAGGCCTTGTAGTCAGCCAGATGGCTATAGAGGTAGAAATCTCTGAGTGGAAAGAATGCAAAGGAATAAGTGACTGGTGGGGAGAATAAAGGGCACTTAACTTGGCGGAAACCAACTCCCATCAAAGTGCTGTCTGTTGGAAGATCCAGCTAATATAGCAGGTTCAGCAGAGAACTGGATGGCATAATGGCCTCCAAAACCTACACAGACCCACCAGTCTGAGTTGGAAAAAAAAACAAAAAAAAACAAAGAGGGAGGAACTGGCCCAGCAGAGTGAAGAGAGCAAAAGAATTGCAGCAAACCTAAGTTAGAACTATCAGATAAACCAAACGGTATGGCAAGGTAGACCCACATGAACACATACGTATGCATAAGTAAAGGTTAGCAACAGACCGTAGAGCAATTATTGGTATAGCAATATACGCTGGCTGGGTGATGTAATTGAGTTTATTTGTTATGCAAACTACAAGCCCCATGACAGTAAGTGAATAAATTCTACAACTGTGTGAAAAAAAACCCCAAAAAACATTGAATAAGTGCTAAATGTTTTAAATGTAAAAAAGGTATGCCAATGGAATGTCTGCCTACGACTGTGACCTGCACGGCAGGTGTACATATTTACAAGTGTAACACTATGATGAACAAGGTCACGAGAAGGAAGTGCATGTGGAAAATCCAGCCGGAAAACAAGCCCTGTGGCATACAGTATCTCTCTCTAATGACACTGATGGCCCTAGCCATCTATCTGGATAGTCGCCCGAGTTGACTTTCTCCGAACTCGAGTCGTGTGGAAGCCAGGCACTGTTTCACTCTCCCGGTCAAAGTGCAGGTGATCTCAGGCCTGAAATTGAACACGAGCTGAAGAGTTGAGTCTCGTTTTTCAGGGGAACTCTGGTGCACTCGCTCGACTCCTTTCTGAGGACATGTGGTGCGCGAGGGAACATCTTCCCGCAAACAGAATATAATCCCTGGCCAGTGTTCTTATGGAGAATAATGAGGGAAGCGAAGCGAGTTAGAAAGAGAAGCTTAATTAAGGCATGGCTGAAGTTGCTGAAGTGGTAACCTTAACTGAAGTGTTTGGAATGTAACAATAAAAAAAAAATGATAAAAGTATTTCAGTCTGAATTTTGGAAGTTTTTTTAATATATACTGTATATTCCTTTACATTACAGTAAATTCAATAAACCTGCATGTTTGGGATTTTTTTTTTTTTTTTTTTTTTTCTATGGGTGAGATTTTCCTTTTTAAAGCATATAGTTCAAAATTATGGGCTACAGTTTTGAGTTAAAAAAAAAAAAAAAAGAAGGTGCCTGAATAATAGTATAATAATAATAATAATAATAATAATAATAATAACAATAATAATAATAATCTCAGAGATTCAAATAGCAAAAATAAAGAGGTATTTGCCATTTGCTATTTTACAGGGGCGGAAAAAAAAAGAATTTTATTTAATGTGAAACGTAGCACATAATTCAGATATACAAAACATCGGCTTCCCATCACCGGAGTTTTTTGGCAGTTGTTTATTATTTGTCTTATTCGATTCATTATGCCAAAAAAAATAAAAAAAAGTCTTATGGTTTGTTAATGTCAAAGCAGTGCAATAAAAGTTGGTGCGTTACACCCAAATGTACGTATAAATAGATCTGTTTTTAACCCCATGGATTTTTATAAATCTCAGAGAAGCAGAGCAGAAGCAATTCTTTAAGCCCACAAACATGGCTTGGAGATTAGTCGACGTCCCTGTGGCCTTGCTGTAGTCAGGGTCCGCTGTGTATTGCCAGTAATTGCTTACTCTCAGTGACACCAGGACCAATTTACAGTAAGGACACACACACACATCCATACATCCATACTGTACACACGCACACACACACACACACACACACACACACACACACACACACGCATGCACACACACAATGTGCCTTTCAGAAAACTAAGGACGGCATATGTCTTGTTAGCACTTCACCAATTTAAAAGGAACTGCTGATTCAATGAGCTCGAATCCAGGGGAGATAAATGGGCGCCATATGTGACGTATGTGTTCCTGGAAACATTATCAACATGTACAGTAAAAAGATTTTAGGATTGCTTTTTTTGGGGGGGTTTTGTCTCAGGTGTCAAATTTCAACTTTCAAAATCCAGTTCCCATGTCTGCTATAATAATAATAATAATAATAATAATAATAATAATAATAATAATTTTTGATGGGGTTTTTTTTCACCGTATATCACAGAAGCTTGATATGACTTGGAGGAAAAAGCACCAGGCTGAACAAGAGTGTTGTACAAAACCACTCACAATTCACCGAGTGAAGAAAGAAGCAACAGAAGTGTAAAGAGACTTGTTACAAGTGGTTGTGTGGAGTGATAGGGCGACAGCTTCTGAATTAAATCTGTCTGGTGACAGGAGTGTGTTGTAGACATAGCGTTGGTGCCCTGTGCATCCATGTCAGTGCTGTTTACGTTTCCGTATGATGTCATGTGCTACTTCTGACGACTTTCATTCCTTCGTTAAACCCGATCAGGGTTGTGGATTTAGAGTATCTCCCGGGAAATGCTGCAAGAAGCAGGAATGCACCCTGGATGGGACGGATTCATTCACACCCGGGGCACTTTAGAGTAATCAGTCGACCTACCAGCATACGTTTGGGAGAAAACAGAAGAAACCAGAGGAAACCCATGTGAACCTACAGTAAGCATCATGCGAAACTCCAAGCAGACTGTAACCTGAAACACCACCACTTTTCTCACTATATATATATATATAATTGTTATAATTTGTTATAGCAGTGTAGCATTGCCTGTGGTGGCCAACAGCAATACATAAGCACAGTGGATTTAATTTGTAACAAAATACCTAAAAAAAAAAAAAAAAAATAGACATATTATCGGATTATAAATTAGCATGAGTGTACTTTTGGAAAACTGCCAGACTCTCTAGAGATATCTAGAAGCATGGCATTGAGAGACTAATCCATAGTGAATAGCTTGTCCTGTCTATAATTAGAAGGGTCTCCACTGAAAGTGTGTAAAATTTGAAACACAAGGAGAATAAGTGACGATACTACAAACACCACTGCTGTCACAGACTCGCCTGACAGTCTCACTCCACACCACCAGAGGTCCCCATCACCTGAGTCCGAACCGCCTTCTGGGTTAACTAGCTCAGCCAAATCCCATTATTTCCTCATTTAAAGGCAGCGTATAAACACTAGCTTCCAGTAACTCTTTGCGAATCTTGCCTACTTTACAGTCCAAAATCATGAGCCGTTTGTTATTTCACGGTGGGCATTCTGGTATTTCGAATCTCAGGCTGTGTATTGTGTCTGTATAGTCTTTTTTTCCTGCACTTTCACTTAGACCACTGCTTGTTTTTTTCCCTACTACGACTCGTCGTCACATTTTGTTGAACACACTCCGTACACAATTGTGTGACTGTTACAAGTGTCACTTGATAATTAAAAACAGATTTTTTTTTTTTTTTTTTTAGACCGGTCATTGATCAGTTGCCCTGATCTCTGATTTCACAGCTAAACCCCAGTCCTCCCTGTCTATCCGTCTGTCTATCTCTCTCTCTCTCTCTCTCTCTTCAGACACAGTACGACGTCTGAAATGGCTGCCATGTGTTATCTTGAGATCTGCTGCCAGACCTTCGCTTTTGTAAATTCTGCTTCGAAGTGAGAAGCAAACCCTGGCAGTCACGCCATCAGACAATTTGGCCGTTTTTACTGCAGATCGTGGGTTCCCTAAATGCGCAGTCTTTAATGAATCAGTGGTAAAGAAGTAATATTCTTTATCACATCCTAATGACGTAAACAAAACTACTAGAAGCAATTAAGGGGCCAGGCACTGCAAGGTCAACCAAATTCCAGTTACCTTGGTGATAAATATTCCAGAGTTTTCAGAGAACTAGTAAAACATCAAGCGTTCGTTTAGTATGTTAATAAATCCACGTAAACATTTATAAAGACTTACCAATAAGTAAGATGTCTTTGGTTCATTTTAATGTCAACTTGACATAAGGTTGTGTTATAACATTTTTTCATATTTTGACACTGCTCCTCATTGTGTCCTTCACTATAATGCACCTCTGTCTTATGCTATGAGGTACCACAAGGTTCGATGTTCTGTGCATACTGAGATGAACAAGATGCTTTTGTCTGCAATTCTTCTAATTACTTTACAACTATATAACATCAATTATTCTTAGTCTCCTCATAAATATCATTCTTTCACAATTCGAATTCTTTGCATGTTGGCAACGATACAGATTTCTAGACACTATTCACAGGCCATTATCAGTTATAAATGTTGCGCAGAACAGCACAGGGCATTGGAACAAATAGGTAATAATAGCAATAATAATCCACGTTGGATTACAGCGTGATTCTACATTAGCAGGAAAATACCCAAAATGCATGATGGCAGTTTTATGGGCCTCACAGGAAGTGTTACTTGAAGTTTTTCAACACAAGTAGTGCCGTGCCAACCACTGCTGAGATCAATAGAGAAAGTGACATCCATCTCTTTATTGTCTCATTGCTTCATACGCAGTTCCCCCCCTGCTGTCATCTACAATTTAAAACATACTACAATAAAACATTCTCACAAGAAAAGTGACTGAAATATGGTCTCGCTTTTTCTTTTTCTTTTTTTTCTTTTTTTTTTTTTTTTTACCCTGGCACGTAAAAAGAGAAATAATTTGGAGACATACGCGGCAGCCAATGCATTACATAACACAGAAGAAGCTCACAGTAATTGTATAAGAAAAGGGCGGTGTATTGATGTCCATACTGCCTGAAGAGATTGTAAGTTTAGCTGAAAAAAGTATAAAAAAAAATAATAATAATTAAAAAAATTCAATACATAATTCAATGAAATTAACGCATGGCAGTTCAATGAATGAACCGTATAGCAATGATGGGTCTAGTTTTAAAAGAGGTGGAACTTTTAGAGTTGCACCACTTGTGGTTTTGTACAATCCTTCTTTCGCTAGAAGGTCACCTGTGTACTGTAGTACAGAGTCCCGTTGGTGAATTTATTTAATACAAATAATGCCAGGCCATGACTTTGTAGCGCAAGATAGTTTATTGCAGCTGCATCTTAATAAGGCATCATTGTCTAGTGCGCCCACGCAGAAGAATATGAAATACCTGTACTGACCTTCTAGTCAAGAAAAAGGAATTTTATTTTAAACCCCAAGTACCTGGAGGCTACCATAAAAAACACACACACCAGCTGACACAACACAGTGTTGTGGTATAGGTCGCGGTAATGGATTATTTATCTCGTTCTTTCACAATGCTACGTCTCGGACCGCTCAGTTTTCTCATTCCTTACACTTTACTAGGTTGTGGCCATTGGATTAGTTATGTCATTCTGTTGCTTTCCTAGGTCACGGCTACCGCTCGGTTCTCTCGTTTTTGCCCGTATCTTCCCGTAAAGCCTCATGGCTTCATGGCATCTCATTCCCTCACCTGATTAAATCTTGGCTATGAGTACGTCTTGCGCTAGTTACTGTATAGTTATCTCATTCCCAAGACTTCAACGCACTGGGTATGTGTATGTTCCACATCGTGACCTCATGAGACAAATGCATTTGTTATGTGGACGCGTGGAGTGGACCCGGAGTTCACATGTAGACACAGTGTCACGACGGTGTTAACATGTATTCTGATTAGACAGCGTCCTCTCCTAAGACAGCCCTTGCTCAGGGACCCCGCATAATTACGCGCACACACACACACACACACACACACACACACACATTCTCGCCTCGTATAATACAAATCCAGAGAGACAAGGTGAAAGCTGATCTGTACAAGGATTCACTGTGCATTAGAATCGCGGGCATAATTACAATGCAGAAATGATGGTAATTTGAATATTTCAAATGGGAATACAGTTCAGACTGTAACAGCAGGTGTGAAAAAGAGGGTTTTCATTTTTATTCTTAATGATCCTAATGCGTTTGTAAAGTAATCATTAACCACTTATAGTCCTGAGGTAAGGATGGTTGCTTTTATTTCAAATTTCAATAGAATACATTACACGTTGTTATAAAACCATCGCAGTTACGCGTACACAGATGGGTGCGTGCTTTTTGGAGAAACGTCTCATGCCTACAAGGCTCTCGGGTCTAATTCGACAAACTCAACGGTGTTCTTCAGTCCATAATATATCAACATGCATTCAAAAGCAGATAGACAGACTAGATAAAAGTTCGTAGATTTATTTTAAGAATTATTTAATCCAGTGCTGAGGCTGTAGTAAAGAGCAGGAGTTTAAATGATCTGGAGAATTACAGGATTTATGCAATAAAGAATTTTACAGAACAGTGTGAAAAACACAATTTGGATTTGATACGGTTTGTATGCTGTCTCTGTCTTCCAGGGAGAGAAAGAAAGAAAGAAAGAAAAGAGCACGAGTCGCTTGTCTCCCCCCGAAATGAGATAAAGGAAAGGTTGTGTACAACGACATGCCAGTTGCAAGGCTTTTTCACTGACAGCAAATGAAATGTGTCAAATTGCCAGAGCTAGTTTCCCTAGAAGCAAAACGCGTGCAGAACTTTTCATGTGAAAGTATATATATATATATAAAAAAAATGACATGTCTGGGATGCCACACTGACAACAATAACAGCGTGCGCTCCTGGAGGCCAGGTCAGATCACTGTGACTGGCGTTTCATTCGGTACCAGACAAAAGGCAAGCGAGAGACAATTACCGCGGCACACAGAGAGTCTCTCGCATGAGGCCCTCCGGCTCACTCCTCGCCATGTCGGAGCCTTCCTTTGCACGCGCTTACAACGCACAACGCACCAGATTGCACTCCCTTCTCATTTCCCCACCAATTCACATATGAAGACACAAACTGCGCTATACAGAGGACTCATTTGTCTGCGACTACCAAATATGAGCGCACCTTATCATCCTGTCACGCACAGTGATCACAACGTCAGCTCTGCAACATTATTAAATTTTGCCCACGGCGACATGGGGTAAGTAATGTGTATTCCGGGACGGGTTACGCCGAGCTGTTTACGTTGATTCTCCGGGTTTAGCATCAGATTATGCAAATCACCTGTGCGTAGTTCAAGGTTGGCAGACTTCCCTTGAGTGGAAACATCAGAGACTGGGGGGGGGCGGGTTTCAATAGCGCCCGGGCTACTGCCTTTAAACACAACCACTTGCTTTTAAGCCTGAAAGCAAATCGAGGTAAGCGATGTGGTGTAATGTACTGTGCAGATGAATGGGTTTTAGTGCAAAACGGGTAAGATTCTGAACAGTGCTCTTAAGTCTGAGGCCTGAATGCCAGCAATGACAATTTCGGGATTAAAGCCTGACTTCAGCTCAACTCTTAAATATGGCGCCGTGACTCCTTTTTGTCCTACAGAGACTGTGGCTAAGAAAAGCGCAGTCGATGATGAAGCGCTGATACTCACAGCCCAGCCCTTGATTTACACCTTCAAGAGCTTAGAGTGCATTTAGTTCCCCTGACACCTGACGGCAAACACCAATACTGCAAGTGGCGTGTTTATTTCAAAGCGCAATCGCACTCCGATGGAAGAAACAGCCGTTCATTCATCAACAGCTAAGGGTGTTACAGTTAAAAAAAAAGTTTAACACTACCATTATAGTCCAAAAAAATATCATGGTTTCACGGTATGGTGGCACAGGCTCACCCCAAACTGTACAGTTGACTGTTTGAAGCTCTTCAGATGTATCAGTCTGATTGAATAGTCTCATTGTATATCTGTGAGTATCCAGAGTATCTCCAGAAACAATTATAGACAGACACGTGATCTTTAGTTCTTTGTCCTTCCTCTCTTCACCGGGTCTTTCTTTCTCTTCTGTTCACTTCTAGTGTTCTGTTCTATCCGGTGGAGGAACTACGAACTCTGATATGGCCAAACATAGTGTCGGTGCTATTCCTGGCCCTATTGCATTAGTCTGGATTTAGGAGAATGATCCAGGGGACTGCAGAGGAAGTTGGGAAGGAAGACGAAGAGGTTGTAAGGAAAGAGGAGCTGGAACATGTGGAGGTGATGACACCAGGACGGTCTGGTACAACACACAGGCGTGCAATTAGAGATTACAGCACACAAACCTATATACACTCATACACACTCATAAGAATGTTAGCAAAGTGTGTAGATAATGTACAGTGTAGAACGAAGGCAGAGCTTTTGATAATCTCCTGGGGTCTAAATACGTACAAGGACGCGAGCTGCAATTCGGCGCTATCGTATTTATTTGAGGTGCACTGGCTAACGAACTGTAAAATATCTCCATAGACACCTCTCTATAATACAAGAGGCTGTACATCTGATATCTCAAATCACTCGAGTAGACTAAAGATTCAACTTACAGCTGACTGACTGTAGCAATTCTCTTGCTACTTTTGATAGTTCACGTATGGACAACTATACAGTATGTCCCTTCTACAGCAATAATATATATATATATATATATAAGAAATGTGTTGTGCAAGTACACACTCGGACAAGATAACTCCACGTTTATGGCTTTACAAGCTTGTGGAACACTTAGTGGCGTGTGAATAATTGCTCGGTGTCACCCTATTTTATGCACTCTTGGCCCATGATTGCCTGAATTCACACTCTTTAAAACATGCTATCGATTGGAATGAAGGTGAACCTATATATATATATATATATATATATTCACGAAAGATGTCTGAATAAAGAGAGCAGTAAAAAATGCTTACTCTGCCCAAAAAGAAGGAAAACAATGCAAAAGAAAGTGCGGGAATCGTACCTCTCTTTTGTTTTTCCAGACTTACATCATGTGGCAGGAGGCAGGCTGGCTCATTATGGACTCCATGGCAAAGTTTGAACTGCCATTCTACATATTGTACTTATAATAAACCCAACCTGCATGAGCAAACACTGCATTTCACTTACATCAGAAGTGCACTGGACAAAACCATGGACATCTCGGCGTTTGTATTATGTTAACAACAACATAATACAAACAACTGGCCAGCTATCTGAGTGATATGTATATATTTTCCTCCTCAAATCTGCGACCTGTACATCACTGTTACAAATTCACCTTTTTTCTTTGGGTTTTCCTGGTTGGAAGTCAGGAATTGCGAGTTACTACCTTTGTCAGAACGCACCATATGTACATGTATGGAAGAATCAGTCGCCCAGCCACCAGTAAAAAGCAGATTTCTTGTCTAACTTGTCTATTATTTTTGTATTTGTAGTTGCCCGGCTGACCTGCAAGTTCGACAACTACAAAAGGAGACCACTCTTCAACAAAAGTTTCAGGGTGGTACATGTGTTCGAGCTTAGCGCGCTTCATTGCAGTGTGATGCTGTGATGCTGTAACTAACGGTTGTGTAAAGGTACACTGTCGGCTCTGTTGCGCTATAGGAATCAGAGCACAGTGCCTCACTGAATAGTTTCATGAGGATGGAATCGAGGTAAATTATATGTTCTTTCCATCACAGTCACCAGATCGCAACCTAAATGAACACCAATGGGAGGTTTTGGAGCTGCGTGTTACACAGCACTCTCTACCACCATCATTATACCACCAACCGAGGAGATAACTTTTGGAGGAAGCTGACCTTCCTAACACACTTTACGTTGGTCTTGCCTTTACTTTTACACCCATCTTCCGCTTAAATTATCCTTGTAAAAAAAAGCTAACATGATGATAACATCCAAGTCGGCTCATTTTTAACGGATTGTAGAGCCAGTGGTTTTTCAAATGAATTAATATTAATGTTGTCCTCGGAAACACTTCCATTAACTAATGTTAGTAATCTACATCAGCCGTCCCCAAACTTTCTTGTACCACGGACCGGTTTCATGCATGAAAATGTTTCCGTGGTCCGGGTAGAGGCGCGGGGGTTCGCGTAGCGGGTGTGGAGCTTATGTATCACCTGTTGCGATGAACCCATAACTTAGGTAGTAATCTTGGTATTTTCATTCAAGTGCAGATTTCTTTTCACTGCCAGTCCCATTCTGGCCCTTCCGCTGTCCCATCGTTTGCTCGTTCCTTCCCGAAAAAGTTCTCCGATGAATTTTGGTTTGGCTTATTTTTTTCAAGGGTTAGCTTGTGTCGCTGATGCGTGATATTGCGTGCCAGAGTCAAGTGCGGTAGTGACTGGCGAGGGCGGAAACTGTCATTTTTCAAAATAAGATCTGGAAGACTAATGAAAGAAAATTAACCATAATTTTAACCACGAAATTTTTTCTTTGCAGCCTGGTACCAAATGAGCCACGGACTGGTACCGGTCCGCGGACCGGGGGTCGGGGACCACTGATCTACATGACACAGAAGAGAAAACGATCATCAACGATCAACGATGAAGCAGGATAGCGCAATTTTGTGGGCGTAGCATCCGCGAGTGAATCTGACTAACAGGTTCACACATTGCTCCATAATACAAAGATTTTCCTAGCTATGAACCATATAAAAAAAATTAAAAAAAAAAAAAGGAAATAAATAAATTCATTAAAAAAACACCATGGGTGATGCTCCGACTGAGGTTTTGAGCACTTAGAGAAACTTTCCTACTGCGCATATATAATCTCCATTAAATTACCAAGCTAATTAAGTAGCAGGCTAAGTCACTGCTGGATGGCACACTGCTGTTTATTTGATGAATGACAGCACACTCTTGGGAACGAACAAGAAATGGGTCCAGATTGCGACGGAGCCACATCATTCGCACGAGTGCTTTGAAGGGAGCGCGCATTTACTTTGCCCTCAGCTCTTCATCTTCGGCGTGTCTTTAACGTTATTCGCTTGCAGGCTTTCTCCGAAGAGAATGCCCGGCGTTGTGAGACACTGTCCTTAGATAAACTACACAGTTCTGCAGACTTCATCAAAAGAGAATGCCCGGTGCGGTGAGCCACGGCTGCAACATTTCCTCGTCCTTCAATAGCAGTCTCCCAATTAAGCCACCGTAGACGGATACACGGTACAGTTGCTTCAGAATTGGTTAATTGGCTGTAGAATTCTAGCCAGGACGTGACCGGGCCACGCAGATATACTGTATCATCTTAGTTCATCTAAGAACTTTCATCAGAAACATTCTTGCCTTGTGATTATACGCCGATGTGCTTAGAGCGGAACGTCTGGAAGAAGGCGCAGAAAACGCAAAGCAACGGACGTCTGCGCTGCACGTTATAACATTGTAAAGAGCACATTCAGGAGCAGATCGGTACGTTGCATATGCTAATCCACTCTCTGACTGACAATCAGCAAGACTAGTAGGAGGTTAGTCGTGGGATTTTGGCAGCGTCTGTGCCAACACAATACCAGCGCTAATGATACAACAGCGAAATTTCCACCTTGGCTAACCCTGTGGGCGAAGATCTATAAGCTCTGCTATTTATACGGCACCCGCTGTCTTAATATCTTTCTAGCTCTGGGACTTTGGCCTGCGATGACCCTCTTTTATTAATGATAGATTAGTATGACAAGATGAAGCAAGCGAGCGAGCGAGCGAGCGAGAGAGAGAGAGAGAGAGAGAGAGAGAGAGAGAGAGAGAGAGACTGCTCGACACTGTTTAGTGTTTGATTTTCCTTGCATCATTTCTGTTTTTCCACTTTGCTCTTTCTTTATTTCGTTCATGCTCTCTCTCTCTCTCTCTCTCTCTCTCTCTCTCTCTTACTCACTCAGTCACTCACTCATGGGGAGTTCTCAAGTAGCTGGGCAGTAGATAAAACAGTGAGGCAGATGGTAAGCGCATTCAGGCAGACGGTAAAGAAGGCAGTTAATCTGAAAATATTACAGACTAGACGGAGCCAATTCTACAGTCAATTGCACAAGACTACACTGGAAACAAAATAAAAAAAAAAAGCATTTTTCTTTCGCTTTATCACTTTGCTGAAAGTGCGGAGGTGTGCCCGGGACCGGTTTTATGCGTTGCTGAGCAGCCAGATCATCGATTTTAATTGACGTTTTAAGAATAACTATGATCCTTAAATTATGGAATATGTTGTTATTTTTTGCACATTTACAGTATTGCACTTTTCAACCCCCAAATCCCCTTTGGAAAAAAAATAAATAACTCAAATAGATGTTGTAAGTTAAGACACTGAAAAACGAACAGGTCTGCAGAAGTCTGAGCCTTCCTCAACGCAGCTGGAGCAACCTACATTTCAATTTCCTTATAATACTGCACCCCAGCATGCCTAGAGAGCCAAAGCAGTTTTAAAAACCAAACACTGGTCGCAAATCAAATATTGATTAAAATTAACTTTTTTGTTGTTTTTTTATGTTTACTTATACCGTTGGTTTACTTCTCCTTTGTCCGTTTGTTCCTTATTTACGTGTTATTCTGTACCTTCCGCTTTGCCTGTGCCACTATTAGTGATGAAATTGTAATGAAACATGAGAATCAGCTGGGTTTTATTGGTTATATCGACTGTACCATACAGTATGTACATACAGTAT
>JAOVYU010000041.1:5960663-5971028 GCA_025674565.1 Synodontis membranacea | reverse complement strand
TGTGTGTGTGTGTGTGTGTGTGTGTGTGTGTGTGTGTGTGTGTGTGTGTGTGTGTGTGTGAGAGAGAGAGAGAGAGATACACATCTCAATGCACTCTGACCCAGAAATGCAGCAATCAGTATTTATCCATTCCTGGCTACTTCCTGGACCACTACAACATGGTAAAGCATGTTCATACTGACTGACACACACACACACAGAGACTTTATGAAACTAATTTAAAGGAACTCGTCATGAATCTCCACCCAAATTTTCTCCTCGCTTTCTGAATCTCACGGCAGCATTTTTTTGTTTGTTTGTTTTTTTGGGGACATTGTTTTTGTGATTTTTGTTATCTTGTTTTCTGACATATTTGTATTTTGTGTTAATATACTCTTGCACTGAACGTTAATTTCAGAAAGAATGTAATGTCTGAAACAAGGTCAGTGGGGGAAAGTTACTGAAAGTATGGCATTATAACAATATATCAAATCCTGAGAGTGAATCTAGATAAGTAAGCACATCCACCCTGCAGTGTTTCGTATATGATATAACTGCTTCATAAATGTTTCAAGTCAAAGCCAGGCATGTCGAATTGGAATTAAAACAGAGCACTTAACAGTTCCTGTATTCGATTGCTGAAATGTGGCATTCCGGCCCTGTGTTTTTTTTTGTTTGTTGTTTTTTTTTGTAGTATTAAATGAATCCTCCAGCATTTTTTTTCATTGCTGTCTATTCCCTGCATGTGTAATGTATGTGATGACTACAGACAATAACTTTTGACTCTGACCGTTTTCCTGTACTGAGAACAGAACAAACTGCTATACGCAGTAATAGATGCCTATAATGGGCAGTTATTAAAATTTCATCAATGAACATTTAATAACTACGCAACACAAATTCAAACCTACAACCATGACTCTATAACAGTAACAAGTCTCTGACGCAAGATGACGCAAAGCTGCCAGTGAAAGGCTTTGTGCATCATGAAATTTTTATGAACATTTATAAAGGCTTACTCCGAAAGGCATCAGCTAGCGTAAGGACTGCTTTTGTCAATCTTGATTTCAAAACAACGCGGGTCGTTTACGATGCTTCATAAGCCGAAAGTCATAATAACTGACTTTGTAATTTTGTGTCAGAGGTTCATGTTTCTCCTTACAAATGTAACGACGGAGTTATCGGGTTCGTTTCACTTGCTCCCGTCAAACCGAGCGCCGCTAGCCAATCACAGGCATGGCTGAACTGATATATGCAGAAGAGGGTGGACAGGGATTTGTCGTGTAATGCAGCATGAGTAAGTTTAGTGTAAACTGTTTTTTTTTGTTGTTGTTCTTTTCTCTGCACAGGGAAACGTCAACGTGCCTACGTACTCTAGACGTAGTAGTTATGGAGACTTTAAAAACACTGGAGTAATCTTTTAAGACTGAGTTATTCCATTCTAGCTTGAAGACGCAAATTGTAAGAACACTTAGTGTCAGTTCAGCAATATTCATTCTTGGGGGCATCATCCTGGACAATAAGAGTTCCAGTTTCCGTCATACCGGATAGAGCCCTCTTACAGATGTTTTGGTCTTTAAAACTCTTGCTCCTCGGTTGTAAGCCTCACACTTGATACCAGACTGACCTTCGTAATAGAGAAATAATGTTACAGAGGAGAAAAATAAATTTTTAAAAAATCTTTCTCAGGGTGTGCCTGTATTGTTGAACTGAACAAACCACTACAAAAGGACAGGTTATTAATCACGTCCACTACGTCGATGTAATAGGAGTAAGTCCGCTTAGGCATAGCGTCCGTAATTCACGTTCACGTGGCGTAATAATGTATATAGTATCGGAACTATGCTGAGCCGATGTGTATTTTATGTGTACTCCTTTCAAAAAACAAGCGTTTTTTTGTTTTGGGTTTTTTGTTTGTCTTTTCATTATTTTTGTTATTATTTTGTCCTTTATTTAAGACTCAATTTATTTGTTTAATGATTTTTTTTTTTTTGCTTTAATATGGATCAAATCAATCAGTATTATATTGCCAGTGTGAGGAATAATGGGCAATCGCTGCATTATTTATTTTTTTTTTAATATATCGTTCCTTTGATTATCTTTCAAGTGTTGTATTTTACTGAAGCAGATTTTGGGAATCAATTACTCCGTAAAGGTTGTAAAGGAACTTTCTTTCATCTCTTCTGTTGCCAGACCTTCATCATGTACTAACATAATCATATAGGTGACTGTAATTCTTCCCTCCTGTCTTTTACCATTATAGACTACACTGTAGAAATGATCTGGCCGTGCAGTGGCCTTCGTTTCCGGATTTCTGAACGACGGATAGAACTGAACGGACGAAACGGATATCTTCTCTTCTAGCCGTTTAGATTAGTAGTATAATTACGTTGTAAGCTAATCAGCGGGTTTCAACAGCGGCAAACAATCTCCTCCAAACATTTTCCAGTATTGGGTGATTCAGAGTTTGTTTATTTCGTTTGGATTTGATATTATATTCATCTCTGCCTTTTAGCCGTTTGCAGGCATCATCATCTTCTGAGATTCACAAGAAAGCTTCTGTACTGATGAAGTCATGTGACTCATAAGAACAATGAGTAATGACGTCACCTCTTCAGACACGTTGCTGATTTCTTCATGAGTAGACATGTTGACCCCAATCCTTTCTATTATACACGCATCCATATCTTTATCCCATGGAAGTTTATGAGGTTTCTTAACAGTTGGGCCCGATTTAGTTCAGTATCCCCTGAAGGGCGATGCGCTCGTTTTTGCTTCTTTGAATATGGTTTTATGTTCCGGGTTGCCCTGCCTTGGTCTCACTGTAACTGACACGCATTGAGAGTGATGCGAAGTCCTGTGCCTTTACCTGAATTATAATAAACATTACTGCAAGCTCCTGAATCAAGACTCACCAGCTTGTTGCTTTTTTTTTTACCTAATATTTAGCAAACTGATTTATGATGTTGACCATGTTTTTCATCCACCCTGGCAAACCAGTTACAGTCAGTAGACGGATGTGGCGTACAAAACTGACCGAATACCTCTAAGTCATGGTGCATATTTGGTGTGAAGAAATATGGTCTCATAAGGGTAATATTATTAGTCTTGTACTATTGTCTCTAAAGATGCCTTGAGCCAATTTTCCATAAGATTCTAATTTGTAGGAGGAGGGGGAAAAAATGACTTTTATCCTAATTAGCTCAAAAGAGCAGACATAAAAGATCCAAATTGTAATTATGTTCGGTCAGAGGGGAAATAATCAGGATGACTGCCTACCTCAATAAATAAGAGATATCCTATTTCTTAGATTTAAAAGCATGATTAGCGCCCCTGGTGTCTGAGTTCTTTGTTTTTTCTTCGTCGCAGATAGGGAATTACTTTATGAGTTTATCTAGTCCATGTAGTCCCCTTAGGTGACGATGCCGCACCTACAGGTCACAAGGATTGTACAAACATTAACAAAAAAAAATTAACACAACCATTACGAATTTAACCCGTCAGAAATACTTAAAAGTAAACGACTAGAAAGAAAAGAAATAAACAGGACCTGTATTTGGAGAATGAAATCGAATGGTTGCTTCACCACTGAACTACAATAAGGGATAAATATTTTTTTCATATTTTAGCATTGTCTTCTATTCAGCTCCTCTCAGCTGTGCTTATAATCAGCACGAACCTGACAGCAGCAGCTGGCCAAGCGTTGCGTTGTCCCTTAACGGTGGTTGATGTGTGCGACTGCGGAGACGTTTCAGAGAGGAGACTAATGACATGTCAGTCAGTAATCAGACGTCCTTCGGTGGAATATTCCACCGTGATCCGTTTTTGCCTACTGAGAGCCCTGACTGACGAGAGCGGAGAACTAATGAGCTTCCACAGTGAATCTGTCTTTGATTTGTGTCATTTGTTGGAACTGGGAGCTTGTAATTATGGTTGATGTTTGAGTAGGAGGCCTTAATTGATATAGATAAACCTGACCGGACAGTGAAGACCCAGGGCCGAGCAAACACAGCTTGCGACGAGGTCCAATTTATTCGAGCTGTCACCACGGATTCAGGCGACGGGCATGTCAATGTGTAGGACACCGATTCAGCATTAACATTTTCCTGGAAATCTTACAGCATGCTGAAATGTCTTTGCTTTTTAAGAGAAATATAGTTAAAAACTATATATATTTTTTTTAAATTAGGCGCTTTTGATTCCATAGTGATGGTGCAGTGAGAGCAGTTTTCTATGTTATTCCCTACAGACTACTAAACAATGTATTTACAGTATATGATGTTTTGTTTTGTTTTGCCAAAGTGAATTATTGCTACGGTAGAAGTACTGCTTTTCAAGTCAGGAACAAACATGTCATACCAAGTCAGTCCGTCAATCTTGAACAAAGACAATTTTCCAGTACTGACAACAACACCATGACTTCAGTATCAGAAGCAGGTGGTGGTTGAACATCTCTCTCTCTCTCTCTCTCTCTCTCTCTCTCTCTCTCTCTCAAAGCCACCCCAGAGCTCACTAATTACACCCATTACACCAAGCTTCACCTTCAACAGGTGTTAGGTAAGTGGGCCAAAGCTCGACTCCTCCATCGCTGCACTATGATGTAAGTGGGCAAGACAGCTCATAGCACTTCTCCCTGTGTGCTGCTGGGGACCTGGGGTAATTTGAGCAGTTGGAAATTTGGTAGGGACGAGCCACTGACAGTCTGGTAGAATCTGATGAGGTGACTGTGTCAAGTGGATGGAAAAAAGGCAGTTTCCTAATCAGAGGCGCCTGGCACGGTGTAGTCTGAGAACCAGAGCATTATTAATGTAATCAGGAGTGGACCCTTAGAGGATGAGATAATAGGATTAAAGGCACTGCAGCTCGGGCTTTTCAGTAAGGGTTAGCGCAGGTGTCAACAAGCTCAACGCTAATGACCTCCTGCTGCAGCGCAAGTCCATGTACTGTTGTAGTTTGCGCCGTCTAATAACCCCCATCCATTAGGCGGGATTTCATTAGTCACATTTTAGCGATATGTCCACTAATAAGCCCGGTCCATTAGGCAAGACTTCATTAGATATCCAGGATGAGTAGGCGGGAGTGGAATTTTTGACCGCGCTTCTCCCCCGCTGATAAGTTCCTAATGAGATAATGCGCCAACGTACCTGCATGTGAGTCAAATGATCTCGTCACTACTTCTAGATTCATGTAGTACTTTAGAGAGCACGTGGTGATGTGTCGCAACCTACAGTGCGGAGATATTTATGGATGTGAAATAAAACAAAAAAAACGTGTTCATCCCAAAGGTTTATTCACACTGAGACAATAGGAAAGTCATTTTGATATGACTGGAAAGAGAACACGTACATACAAATAGATTATGGTGAGAACAGTCAAAACAGAATAATGTTCTAGATAAATACACAGTGACTCCAACAGAGAAAGAATCCACCAGGTAAGTACAATGCGTGTACACGGACGAAAAATTATATTGCCCTTCTCTATAAAAAGAAAATCAGTGACGCATCCATTAGCTCTCGGGTCTACGTGTTTGTAAGTGGATCTTCAGACACAAGCTGTGCTCAAATTTAAATCAGTCAAATAAAGCAGAAAATTCTTTCGAAAATTCCTTTAGAACTAATTACATTCACACTTTCACACCAATCCCCTAAATGTACGCTTTGCCCAGTTCAACAGTTTTTCGATGTGGTTTTTGAAGGACTGTTACGTTTGTGCATGCTGTCCTCATGAACTTCAAACAGATCCAGTCTCTCAGTGGAGCTTGACCGAAGGTTTAACCTTTCATGGAGTTGCAGCCGAGGCTGCTGGAGGAGCCGATGCGGTCTAACCTTCCGCCAAAGCAGCCGGAGAAGCTCTTGCTCCTCGTAGACAGCAGCAGATCCATGAGGTGTTTCCTCTGCATCTCGAGTCCCTCTTCGGTGTTGCCGTCCTCATCCGGAGCAGCGGCTTGGTCCTCCCTGCCTGGAGAAGCTTGCCTTTGACTTAGTGCTATGTTCTTATCCTCATAATCCACGGCACCTTCTGAGTCCTCTTCCGCTAGCAAAGCTTCTTCAAGCTGCTGGAGCAAGTTCTGAGGAACACATCGTGAAAGGGATTCAGCGTTAGGCTTAAGAGTTTATTAACTGTTGGGTCAAAAGATCAACGTGTTTTCAAGGTCATCTTGAAATGCCAAAGAGGACAAGTGGGTCTCTTTACAGCCTGACCTTGTAGAGGTGTCTATCGGACTTCAACCCATGCTTGGCACTCCAACCACATTCATTTAAATTTACTTTTAGATGGTGTAAGTTGGCATGCATTTTATGCATGATACTAGCGTTCAGTAGTTACCACTATGCTCTGCTAAATTTCAAGAAAAATGTGTCTAAACCAAAGGCAACTATAGATGGACATATTTACATTCCCAAGCGAGAAGATCGTTTATTTTTACACTACCTGATGAGGAAACTACCAAGCAGGTAAATCTGATGACTAGCGTGAATTAAGTTAGAAAGTTCTCCGCAAATCACCAAAACCAAGACCACATGTTTTATTCAGATCTGTTTCATCACCAGACATTTAGTTCAGAATTAAATGGATAAACTACCAATGTTTCCAATGCATTAGGCAGGTTTTGAACTTACCTTGATCTTGCCAATGCCACTGGCAGAGTTGTGCCTACTCAACACATGAGCTTGTACAGCTAGCTCATGACAGAGCAGGACCAGGAGTCCTGCTAGAATAAGTCCTTTAACCATCCCTGGCTTCCTTTGGGGCTTGACTGTAACTTTCTGTGATGGCTGTGCGCTTGGCTCCGTCTTTTATTGGGACACTCGGCTGTCCGGGACTCATCCTTTCACAAGCCACGTGAAGTGCATTCCAACACCTCGCCTCCGATAGGTTCTCGTGGTAGATTTCCTTTTAAGTTGCTGTTTGGTGCTACATGATGTGCCTTTGAGAGAGAGAGGTTGTGGTGGGCGACGAGGCAGACACAAACAGTCAGTGACCTCAGGGGCGGTTTTCGAGGGCAGGAAGAAGACGTGACACCCAACATCAAGCATTCGTCCACTACACATGCCTTGCATTGTTGGAGCATCAGGTCAGAACTGATAACTTCAACCTATACTAAATATACTATTTGGTTGGTCAGACCACCGCACGTTCCATATTTAGACTTTTTAGAAACCCTTATCCCCGTCTTTTTTGACCTTTTGGAAATTGCAACGGTTTTTATACAGTGTTTATAACGTACGTCATAAGCAGCCGATAGGATAATAAGCAGCCGATAGGATAATGGTGAAAATCGAGCAGGCCTAGATCGGTCACCTCTCAATCGATCATGGTAAGACGTTTCAATAATTAAAACCTTATTAAAAGTCATTGAAGTGTTAAGAACCACAGGTATGTCCAGACTCCTCACTATTGTACTTTACATACATTCTTAAGATTTGTTGTAGTTACCCAAAGATTCTTAGGAATTAATGAATAAAATGCTTCTCTGAACAATAAACAGAGTCAGAGAATCCATCCCAGCATGAATTTAACAGCAATAATGAACAGCTAAATAAAGGTCTGTTAGATCTGATCTTGCCACTTTCTGTAGCTACTTACAACCCTATAAAGACTAATCATAAAAATCGTATTAATTAACATAAGAGTAAAATTTGGTAAATCCAAACAAAGGGACTCCATGATGAGGACCAGTCTAGCGTAGCACCATTAGTCATTAAGAGTGTCTGCACGTTATGTTATCGGGTAACAGTTGTCGTTAACCTCTTCAGCTCTGAGGACTCGAGTGGGTCTAGACATGTATTCCTCACTTTCATAACCACTTATTCTGTAGTTTCAGAAGTAATAGAGAGTAAGTCATAATAGTTGAATTGATGACAGGCTATTGGTTTAAGCTTTTTTTTTTTTTTTTCCTTATATCTTGTCTTGTTAACAAGAACGTACAAGAATAGGGCATGTTTCGTTTGGCAAAAGCACTGTCCATTGGATTTACATTAGATTTCCACTCCATTATTATAATATTATTGTATTATATAATATTATTATATTATATTATATTATTCCATCTCAATTATGAATCATTCATTAAACTCGCTCCAGGCCTAAGTGTCTCTGAGGTTTATTTCTATCAGACCTTTTTTTTTTTTTATTTTACTGATCCACATGAAGAACAACTGGACCCTAAAGATACCGAGGAAGGCCAAATGATTTATCTATCTTTATAAAATAAGGTATGTTTTTTTTTTTTTTTTTTTTTTTTTTTTTTTTAAATATCATCACTGTGTCCAGTGTTGTGATTAGTGTTAAGAGACTTCAGTTTCTTGTCACAGTGTTATCCCGTGGATGCTTTTCGCTCTCCATGGTGCTGAACGAAATGTTGCAACATGTTCATACATAGGGCAGTCCAGTGTTCTCATGTTTCCTGTTTCATTTCCCAGACAGGCAGGGATGTGAACTGAAAACAATGTCATACAGGACCAGTCATGTACACTTTTAAGAAAATGTATCTAGAACTTCTAATCATGATGGAAAAATGGAAAGAAAGGAAGAAAGAATTTATTATCAGGCACAGGTTTTTTCCAAAATCATTTATTGAATGTTTCATTTTGATATACAATTGACTATTGAGCATAAATAAAGAATGCATATAAATATAAACGTATATCTAGGCAGATCAATAAATATTCTAATAAATAAATCCACATTTAAAAATTCACACTGGAGTCATCGCAGGCAATGACGTAACAGTTCAGCTTAAGACTTCATTTTCTTTTCGGACCTGGGGGGGAAAAAAACAGAAAAAAAAAAAAGGAAACTGATAAGTGACATAAAAAAGTGTAAGTTTTTATTTTGTTTACTTTTATTGACTTTATTTATTTTAGTGAAAGCTTCTTGTCTTTCTCCCAAATCTGTCTACAACGCCACCTGATCTAAGAACAAGAGCAAGAAGATTTTTTTTGTGGTGGACCTTGTATTCCAAAGTGACTTTGCCCAAATTCGAGTTGTGCAAATGCTTGACAAATACAGGCGTGTAGAATGTTTGAACGCTTACTGTGGCGTCCGACAGTGTTGCAGCCCAGAGTGGACATAGAGCCGATCCGGTCCAGCCGGCGGCCAAAACAACCTGAGTACTTCTTGGAACTGGAGTCCTGGCGAACTGTCTTCAGGTCCCGAGCAGAAAGGAAGTCCCTCGCGAGCGCCTCAGGATGAGGTACGACTTCCTCGTCCTCAGCTGCCAATTCTTCCGCTTCCGGTTCCAGCTTTCGAGCGGGAACTGATTCTTCCAGTTGGCTGAGCAGAAGCTGTGAGAGGATGATGATATCGTACGGTTTATACGGAGACGTTTCGGAGGGCTGAATGACCCAACACATGAACACATGACCCAATCTAGGAAAATGAGTTCCAGTGAGCCTTGTTTTTGTTTCTATCACACACACACACATTTGTCTTACAGTCCTTGTGAAGACCTTCTGTTGAAATAATTATTAATACAGCTAGTTAATCCGGTGCTTACACCTAACATTAACATGAACCTTAGAGAGTTGAAACAGTTTTTCTTGTGAAGAAAGGCAAAACACCCCCATAAGGGTCAATGTGAGTCATTTTGCTGCACTGTTTCACATAGAAATATTAAGTATTATTCACACACACTCACTCTGTTTGGTGCAGTTTTTTTTTTTTTTTTTTTAAGTAGTCTAAACTTACCTTCAGGACGTCCAGGTCTTCGCTGGTCAAGCCTGTGCTTTGTAGCGGAAGCGCACTTGTGAGCGCCAAACTTACAAGCAGTAAAAAGCTAACAGATGGAATGTAAAACGGTGACATGGTTCTCTGTTTTCCTTGAGAACTGCGTGCTAGAATATGACTCGAGTCCTTGGTCTTTTTAAGCTGTGTCCGTGGTCTGCGTACCATAGCTCTGAGCTGGGAGATGGAGCTTCTTTTATACTTTAAAGTCTGACTCACAATAGTTATGTGAGGAATCTAGAGGCTGCATTCCAACACCTCCGGTGATAAAGCTGTCTGTCGGAAATAACTCCTTTTAAAGCTTCGTCTTAGCAGATATGGGCCTTATGACATCGTCTGCAATGCACTTTGTTTAGATACTGAGCTTGGGAAAGTGTTTCCCTGAAATTACACACTGTTAACACGCATTGCCCGTTATTTTGATGACATAATGGAGCGCATAAAGGACTGCGTATACATAGACGTTGTAGCGAAACACGATATTACGTATATATATTATACTGTCGGCTTTATACTCCTGTACTTTAGTGTTAACAGTCAGCTCCAGAGAAATTGGCAACCTTGGTGAAGATGGGTCAGTGACCATAAACACTGAAAAGTATGACAGAAGTAGGAAATTAATTAAAAGGCCAGACTAGTGATGGGCATGGCAGTTCTTTT
>JAOVYU010000041.1:5948033-5958403 GCA_025674565.1 Synodontis membranacea | reverse complement strand
ATAAAGTGAGGGATTTGGAACTAGTATGAGCTCATCCCTGACTTCCTGTTTCATTGCAGTGTAAATGTGAGGTGACACAGACACCATATTTCCTCAGCCTCTCATCATCAACATGGAAAATTTAGAGAATACGTTCATCAAAGGAGGCGGCGGTGTGTCGACCTTAAATGGATATAGGAGTAACAAGAACATGTCCATATCCATTGTTGAGGCAATAATTAAGACGTTTAACACAACCAGAGCTGTAGTAAACCCTTCTGGAAGTGAACTCTCCTACTAAGCTGTTTGTAATTTACAGAAAATGGTGCCTCCGAATCTACAATTAGACACCACCTCACCTCTATGCCAATAAACTGTGTTAAACAGTTATACCTAACCATAAAGCACATAGGGCTCTGTAGATGTTTATGAAACTCCTAAAACTGACCGAAACCAGGATCTACAGTCAGATGAGACAAAAAAAAAACAGACCTCTTTGGCAACGAATATTCAAGGTTGGATGTGTATAAAAAAGAAGTAGGATTCTAGAGAAAATAATTGAATCCATATTGTTAAATATAGTGGAGGATTTGGGATATAGGGCCGTTTCTGCCTCCAAGGTGCAGTTATAATACAAATGGCATCAAAATGTAACGCCATCTGCATGGAACCTGCGTAATTTTGACTAGTTGAGTTTTCTCATGAGGGCTGCCTTTGTATTTGTATTTTGCACATATTTACTAATTTATATTCACGTGTATGCTTCATGGTTTCATTGCTCACATACTGTATAGCCTGCATCTCACATAAATAATTCTTTCTCATCTATAGGCCCCAAGCACATATTGTTTGCACGATTTTACACGTTTACTTGATGTCACATACTGTTCCAGGGCATAACATCCATAAAGACTTTTTTCACTGTGGTCTGTGATCACATATAGTGAAAAACTTAATCCTGTGTGTGATTTTTTTTTTTCTCCCTGTAAGGGTATAGTTAGCAATATGATGTAACCTCGTCATCTTACTAATGTGAAAATCAACTTTCAGTGTTCATCACTGCCCCCTCGCCTAATTATGCGTCGCACAGATTTTGATGGAATATCTCTCTTGACCTTGTAACCTCATTGGCACCCCCCCCCCCCCCCATTGAAATTAACCAGCCTTCATACATCTGTTGTCCTGTGGAAGAATAATTACTTATTATTTAGATTATCTGAACTGCCGACAACCCTGGCCTTTTGCTGCTGGTCCCTGTTGATTTCTTGAAACCGAATAACAATTTCGATAGAAATGAGTAGACCAGCATTTTAATCTCAGAGCAGCAGTTACTCAGTAACGTATTGCCATTCTGCCTGCAATGCTGGTGCTATAAAGCTGCATCATCTGTCCATGGTCCATTGCCCAATTCTATTGTTGTTGTTTTTCAAACTGCAATTGTCAGCGTGATGTCAGAAATCATTTGGGCTATTATAGACGTACAGATTTTTTTTTCTTTTTTCTTTCTTCTTTTTGTCCCCCACCACATGCCAAAAGCTCTGGATTTATTTATTTTTATTTATTTATTTATTTATTTATTTATTTAAAGTCTGCATCAGAGTTATGGATTCAGGATCAACACGCACATTATGCAAAATATTTATTCATTATTCCACACCATTCAGTCTATGACATGAACTTGGACAATAAATAAACACATCCACAGAAGAAGCAGTAAAAGCTTTAGGCTTTAAAAAAAAAAAAATTCTATTTACAGTTCTACACGGTTACCACAGAATAAATAACACTCAGCACAGATGTAAACATTGTCAATACTTCAGAATAAATTGAAATTTGAAAAATAATAAGACATTTGCCCTGCCCGAGGAGTTCAAGTAAGGAGTTTCAGTGCCCTGTTCCAGTACAAACCGCTCCTGTGGGGAGGAGAGGATGGGGAGAAACAAAAAAAAAAACCAAAAACGCACAAATAAAATAAAAATAATAAAAAGGCACACATTATTGATGTTTTAAATAGATTTATAATATGCCTCAGCAACTGCGTAAAAAGACACTACATGTACCTGACCCATCTAGCATCCGAGACCACTGAAAGAGCCTATGCGCTCTAGCCTGACACCAAAACAGCTCCTTAGGCCACCTTTCTTGAAGCGACTGCGTTTGGACACGGACAGGATGTCCCCGATGAGGCGATCCAGAGCTTTCTCTTTAGCCGCGAGCGCGCCGTTGAGCTCCCCGACTGTCCAGGCGCCTCCACTGAGCGCGCGCCGCTCCGCCGTCCCGCCTTCCTGCTCCGACTCCGACTCCGACGCCGACACCGACTCCGACACGTCCGGACCGAGGAAAGGCGCGTTTGCAGTTTGCTCCTCTTCCAGGAGCTCCTTAAGGCTCTCCTAAGCAAACATACGGCAGGTTTGATTATTCAAAAGTAATAATAATAATAATAATAATAATAATAATAATTCAAGTAAGAAAAAACAACATGAAAACAAGCATAACTGAGAATAAAAAAAAATACATATTATACATAAATATAAACAGGCTAATATAGCCTACATATTATAAATATAAAAAATATACATATTATACATAAATATAAATATACAAAATATACACAAAAATATATGCATATACACTTAAATCTCCTGTCTACCGCACGAGACATGGCACTAAAAACAAAAACTGCGCAGAATTCAATACGCGGGCGCTGCGCATTACGCACCGAGCCAGAGCCAAATGTCTGCTCACCTGTAACTCGGAGAGCGGTTTAGCCCCGATGAAGTTCAACAGCAGGAGCGAGGAGAGGCAGAACACGCAGAAGTTGGCGGTCATGTTGCGTCTGCAGTGGCTGCGTGGCCGGTTTCTGAGTGCTCCTCCTCAACGTCAGCTGCCCGAGCGCAGTCTCCAGGTGCGCGCTTTATATCGGCACTGATTTCGTCACGGGCTGCCCAAGAAACCAAACGAGCTGTAAAGTCTCTAATGGAAGGGGAGGTGAATCAGGGCAAGTTGCAATCGCGTTTTCATCCTTAACCCACCTCCACTGACTTAGATGCGAAGAGCCATATCATCCTACCAGAGCCAGGGGTGCCACTTTAGACTGACTCTTTTCCAATAAAAGCCCCACACACTGCAATGCAACCAGCATGCACTTTCTCATTTTTAGAACCTAATGAGATCAGAGTAGGATAGTAATTTGGGAAAACTACAGGATGTCAGGCTGAAGCCAAGGTTGCACATTAGTCGGGTATCTAGTACAGGCATATAGTAAGACAAATTTACAAAGAAACAGCACTTTTTTCTTTTTTTTTTTAATACAAAATCCTCCCATTAGTTGTGCAATGCACCTGAGCCTGTAGGAGGTGAAACCAATTTCTTATTCAAACTGGAGCTATGAAATCCAGCTACGTACAGTAAATCTACGTTACTTATTGGATTCTGGTGGGTTTTTTTTTTTTTTTTTGCCGTGTAATGTAGTGTTCCAGCTTGTCCTACTTTCCAGGTCAGTTCACATCAAACACACTTAAGGCTACCTTTTCATGGCTGTTATTCGATACATTTTTGACTGCAATGGATTTTGTAAGACTTAGCAGCGACTGATTTCCAAAAAGATTTCTGAAGAAAATGGACCATTGCATTTGTCCCTTAGTACAATGTCTCTGAGTTCAAATAAAGGCATTATGGTAGTACCATACAAAGTTTTGTGCCAAAAAAAAAAAAAGTGAAATAACCATATTTCGTATAAAATGGAGGTAAAATATCAAACATCATGGCAGCATGTAGTGTAGTCGTGGTTATTAGGCAGAGGAAGAACAAAATCTCATGCGTTCATCCGAAAGTATTTCTAGAAGCAGAGATCACGCTCATGAATCAAGAGGCAGCTCTCGCTCTATTACAGATACTGTTTAAAAGACATAAAACCTTAAACAGAAATCTCAGCATGAGGAACTCATCGCTAGCAGCACCAAGCAGCGACCAACATATACAGGACTAAATCAAATGCTCCATGATGCTCCTGTTTGCCTAATGCCAAGTATATTGCTCATATTGGAACCAGTATTGGAATAAAAGACTAAAAAAAATAAATAAAAAAAAATAGTTATGTTCTTTGTAATACTCATGTGAGATATACAGGACATTTAAAAAGGTGCAACTCATTATGGATATCTTTAGTGGTTCCATGGCAGCCATTAGGACTAACACAACCGTAAACAATCAGAGAGCATCAACCGTCAACACCAGAATGCCAAAGTAACCTGTGGTTACTTCTGATTATCAAGCTGTCTGTGTGAGGCGTGTGACGTACATGCGGCGTGTTTTCTCCCAGGGATATCCTGACTCTATTTCAAGCGTAGACATTTCACCTGCTCACCTCTGTCCTCGCCTGGTACAGATCACTGAGCACCACTCATTGTCATGATTACGAGTCATAGAGCTAATTAAGATTTTAATGGCAGGCCAGAGTAGCCCGTGCCATTTCCTTTATGCGAGGAAAATCTCATTTGAAATGTCACATGATAAATCGCAAGAGAGGTCCAGGATACCACGCCACTGAGAACGTAAAAACAACCTGCATTCTCATTCTACGTTGTAGACTTTATTATGATCTTTGGTTCAAGGAGAAATGTGCCAGATGGGCTCCAAGTCATTTCACCGATAGTTGTTCTGTAGGTGCCAACAGACACTAAAGGAAAAACTAATCAGTCCCTGTCTGCCTCCACATTGTGCTTCAGTTCAGAGCTAGCAGGAGACCATCGCTCATGCTGACTTTCCCTGGCTGCCTCTCTCACGCAGGATGGCAATGGGCCTCAGGGCATGAATGCTAAGGCTGAGAGTCTCACACTTTCCACACTGGCTAAAAAGGAAAAAAAAAAAAGAAAAAAAAGCAAAACAAAACAAGAGAAAATAATAGTAAAGGGGGGGGGGGGGGAGAAAGAGCTGCTCCCATGTCTCTCAAAGAGCCAAGAAATGGTCTTTGCTGAAGACCAATGCTCAAGAAATGTGATCTAATCTAGCCACTGACTGACAGGCTGAGAACTTCAATACATCATATATTCAACAAATTTATGCATGCTACTCATGCTATTTTCCCTAAAACAACACAAATCCAATCCGATCCCAATCCAATATTCACTATAGAGTCTGTTTATTGTTTTCCTCCATACTTTCCTGATCCTGACGTCTGCGAATGTTTTATGAATTTGAACAAGCAAGGGTGATGTGTGTGGATTTTGTTTCGTTTTCACACAGCTTTAAGTTTAACGCCTGTTGCCTGCTTTATCCATTCCACAACCAGCTTTGATGTGTGTTTGGGATCATTGTCCTGTTGGAGCATCCAGCTGTGTCCAAGATTCAAACATCTAGCTGTTTGAGGTTACGCTGAAGAATTCGGATGTTCTTTATTATTCCATCCACTTTGTACAATGCATCAGTTCCACTGGCAACAAAACAGCCCCAGGGCGTGACGCTACCACCACCGTGCTTATAAGCTAGTACAGTGCTCCTCTGTTCCTCTGGTCATTGTGGCCAAACAATCAATCTTTGTCTATTCTGACCATAGAACGTTCCTCCAGGAGGTGTCTTTACTGATCCATGTGGTTAGCTGCAAACTTTAGTTGAGATTAAATGTGTTGATTTTGGAGCAGGGGCTGCTTTCTTGGATGGCGGCATCTCAGTCCATGGCTATTTAAAACTCATTTGACTGTAGACAGTGTTTCAGGAGGTCATGGCAGGTCTGTGCCTTGAAGGCTTCTGGGTTGCCCATTGACCGTCTGAACCAATATCCTCTCAGAAGTTATAGTTTGGGTCTTCTTCCAGACCCTCGGCAAAGTTTCTACACCTCCCACTATCTTGTACTTTTCAAACAAACTCTTTATACAGTATATTGAGCACGGAAAAGCTACCAGCTCTAGTCTATCATAAACAATAACAAGTTAAAAGACATCTAATCTCAATATTGCCACGACGTTCATGTCCACGATAACTGTATTTAAACTTCTGACCTCAACCGTACCTACATTTGAAATTCTTTCGATCTTATGTCCAATTAAGGACAGATATTCCACTTTAATCGACCAGAACAATCTCGAACCAGTCTGCAAAGGAAAGAAAAGTTAAGGCATATTTTGTTCAAAGCTTCCACATATGACACATAGATGAAGAAAAAAAATTGCTGGAGATGGGTTTTGAAGGGATCGCTAACCGTGAGTTTGTGCGGTTTTGCTGCGCAGGTAGCGGTCAGGTGCTTTTAAGACAAAAAAGAGAGCACTGGTGAGCTGGCACCTTTAATGTTCACATCAAAAATGGGGGAATCGGATCTGTCAGGAGTGGTAAAAAAAAAAAAGGCTCATGAACTGAACTGTAAAACACGTAAAAAGAGAGTATGATACTGGTTTGAGCACAGTGTTTTGTTGGAGAAATGATAGAAATTCTTTACACCGCTTATTTGTGTGACAGTAGTCCAGCTAAACCAGCGCTCCCCAACCTTTCTTGTACCACAGGCCGGTTTCATGCATGAAAATTTTTCCGCGGACCGGGTAGAGGCGCGCGGGTTCGCATAGCGGGTGTGGAGCTTGCGTATCACCTGTTGCGATGAACCCGTCACTTACAGTAGGTAGGAATCTTGGTATTTTCATTTAAATGCAGCATTCTTTGTGCTGCCTGTCCCGTTCTGGTCCTTCTGCTGTCCCATCGTTTGCTCGTTTCTTTCCGAAAAAGCTCTCCAGTGAATTTTGGTTTTTTGGCACATTTTTTTTTTTCAAGGGTTAGTTTGTGTCGCTGATGCGTGAAAGGGGGTGCCAGAGTCAAGTGCGGTAGTGACTAGCGAGGGCGGAAACTGTCGCTTTTCTTTTTTCTTTGCGACCCGGTACCAAATGATCCACGGACCGCTTCCGGTCCACGGACAGGTGCTTGGGGACCTCTGATCTAAACTTTTGTTAAAAGGAACTGAAAAATCAATCAAATATGAATTGATTGTCTCCTTGTCAAGATCTATACAGAGTAGCAGAAACTACACCAACGTTTGCTTGTTTTTGAATAAAAGGAGCGGAAAAAACATCAGGGCAAATAATAGGCTAATGAATCGTGGAACATGGGCGGGCGTAGACGATTACATGTGTGTGGGCAGCGTTGGAAAATGGAGACTGATTTCAAGACAAGGTGACATAGGTACAGTCCAGGATGACTCACTATTTCACAAGTTGTGCGACTATACAGTATGGAGAAATGAAGCAGCATTTGCAGCAATATAGTGTGGGGGGAATACATGAGCAGTTCATACCAGGAGTAACATACAGTACAGGAGGTGTTATTCAGACTGCTGTTCTCCATTTCACTGTGACCTGATAGCGTTTGATACACTGACTGTTTATACTGCCTTCCATCTGGAAGAAGCCAAGTCGACCAGACTCACGAACAGCTATTCCTCACAGGCCATTAGACTCCTCATCAAACTGGTCTGATGGCCACCTCACCTCATTTCGTTTGGTCTCATCTCATTACTATTACCGCACGCAGTCATTTTATAAGAGGCAAACATATTTAACAATCTGCGCACTAATCACTTTACACATCCTCGAACCGCTATCAAGAGAGTACGATTTGCACTAATACTGTGCAGTAGAGGTTGGGGTTTTCGTATTGATTGTGCTGATTGATTCATGAAGCTGTATTTCAGTCCTCGTAACGTGTTGAGAGGAATGACAACAAAGAAAAGATCACGAGTCTTGGAGCTTGAACTTTTCTTTACTGATGTTTCTCCTTCACTGACGGGATGCATCTGGGGCAATACCGTTTCGTTTCAAATCTCTCTAGCTAAGATTCACCACGTGACTAATAGTATGTAGACACCTCACAATCACACTCATACCGTACCGTATGTGCGATTTGAATAAATTGTTGCCACAAAGTTGGAAGCACACAATCGTATAGGGTGTCTTTGTATGCTCTAGAATTACAGCATCCCTTCACCGGAACTAAGAGGTCCGAGACTGTTAAAGCACGACAATGCTGATGCGCACAGTGCATGCTCTATGAAGACATGGATTTGCCACGGTTGGAGTAGAAGACCTCGGGTGATCCCTACAGTACATAGCCTGGATGTCAACCCCACCGAACACCTTTGGGATGAACTCGAATGCCGACTGCACCCCAGACCTCCTTATATGACATCCCTAATTCTCTTGTGACTGAATGATCTCAAATCCAAATAGCCATGTTCCAGAGATCTACTGTAGTGGGGAAGCCTTCCCAGAAGAGTGGAGCTTATTATGACAGTAAAGTGGGACTAGGCTGGGATGTACATATGTGTATGATGGTCAGGTGTTCACAAACTTTTGACCACGCCGTGTAGAACGTATACAGCTTGTACAGTTAATTGTCGCGCTCATGACTGTATGACTGATGATACATGATTTTGTAGAAATGAAAGTTTCATTGTTTTACCTTTTGCTTGTGGAAATCAGTAGCTTAGAGAATTGATTTTGGTTGCTCAGGAGAGAACTGACAAACTACTAAAAAAAAATGTCTTAATCTAAAAAAAACAATGAGAAGTCTGACCCTCTGCATTACTCGCACATATTTATGTCTCTCGGAGGAATCTCACAGCTGATTACGGCTAGGATGTTCCGCTGCATGTGTCTTCTCAGACTTGAACATGTCATCAGCGTCTTCTCGCACTGCCGGATGACACTGGCCGTCTTATCGTTAAAGGCCTGAACAAGAATGCTCGACAGCTGACATCCGAAGCACTATGCCAAGATTTCATTCCCAAATCAGAACTCAGCCAAAAATGTCCATTAAGGTCTTTTCTGAATGCAACCCGGAAGCCTGGTTGATGTTTAATCACCTACGCCAAAAGCTTATTTGGGGGTTTCACTGAAGTGTGGCAGTCATGACATGTGTGTAATGACCAATTTAATGGCAATCACAACCTGTTTTATGTTCTTCAAACTCTGCAACTCAAAATAGTGCCTATTTAATGAATCTAATCAGACTGTGGTCAGGCAGGCATGCACCCATGAACAAGCAAGTGCACATAGCATTGGATTTTATTCCCTAGGTTCTTGGTATTTACCAGGAAAAAAGCCTGGCAAGTAGGTACTGTAAAGGAATTCATTTGATAATTAGCGGAGGAATAAATTAGATCGGTACCAGGTACTTCCAAAAGGCTTCGGAGAACCGGTTACGATCGGATTTTAATGGAATCATGCAAATGAGAGAGAGAGAGAGAGAGAGAGAGAGAGAGAGAGAGAGGAGAAAAAAAACTTTTACTCACAATTTAGTCCCCAATAACAAAAACTAAAATGAGGTATTAACAAAATATGAAATAATAATCGGTGTATAATTTAGGCATCACATGTTCAAATGTTCAATATGAACGTAATATAGCTTTGAAAAAAAAAATGCTCTTCAATCCTGAGGCCTGGACCCAAGATGAAAGTTATTCCTGCCAACAGGAAGCTATTTTTTTTTTTTTTTCTTAACCATGAATTTAAATAGTCGTGTTAAAAATTGTTAGAGTAGCTATAGTAGTATTGTATGTATTGTATGTAGCTAGAGTAGTATTGTGTAAAAAAAGAAGAAGAAGAAGAAGAAGAAGAAGAAGTGTCGAAAACTTCCTGAGACATCTTGTCCCGTCGGCACCCACCCCGCTTACACTGACCCCCAATTACATCACAAGCCATGGGTCAGACGCTATCCGTCCGCCTGCATTCCAGCCTGCTGAAAGGCCTTCATTTGACATTAGTGCTTTAGCCTCTATGCCTCTTACAGAGATAACGTTATTTTAGCAGAACTAAGACCTAATTAGATATATTTAGCCTCTCGGATGGCTATTTTAAACTTTAGTCATCCAAATGGGACGAGGAAAAGTTCCATTTGTCAGTGCAGACAGAACAAAGCAGAGCGCTCAGTTACCATTGTCCATTTGGAAAGGTCATATAAAGACAACATACTCAGATTTAGCTGTTTCATATATATTTATATATATATATATACCCTTTCTATGATATGACATTATCAAGAAATTATAAACCCGCTTGTCCAATTTCTTGCATGAACTGTCACGTGTGTATCTTATTTTCGCGCCCAACAGCAACAGAGTTTAATATATTCAGCCGAGAGTCGCCGTTTGTTCCATTCCCACACACAAGACTGTGTTAATGTAGGAAATACTCTTCAAGAGCAGGGACAGATAACATGTTCGTGGAGTTTTAATGACCCGGGAATGGTGTGTCATGGTGTCAACAAATGAGTACGAGAGAAATTATGTACTCTGAAGAAAAATAAATGACATATTGTAGCACGTGTCAGGTAAGAAATCTCAACCCCAGATCAGTATTATTTACTGATTATTTAACAGAGGTGTGACCAGAATGTCATGTGTGTGTGGGGGAAAG
>JAOVYU010000041.1:5884531-5896595 GCA_025674565.1 Synodontis membranacea | reverse complement strand
ATGCATGAACTGTTTTGAGAACTGCTTTAAGAGTGGTGAGAATGGTGTTTCTGATGAGGAAATTGCATGAAAGCGACAGAAAAACTGTAATCTACTATGTAGAAAATTATAAAAATAAAGAAAACCATTGAATGAGAAGGTGTGTCCAAACTTTTCACTGGTAGTGTACATATAACTGTAACATTTATACTATGAGTGGTTAAAGAAAGGACAATATAAACATGTTTAATGTTTAATCAGCCCTTGGTGGGGAAACTAGGTTCAAGGTTTTCTGTTAAAAGTTCAACTTTATTTGCCTATCCTACTTTTAGTCATAGCGCAAAGTGCCTAGGTTCATCCCTGTTTACAAAGATTGCTAAATAAAAGGGAAAAGGAAAGGATTACCAGAGAAATCAGCTAACTCACTTGTGCAGGTATAGGACACAGTCAGGTATTTAACAGTCCCAACGCAAGGATCGGTAAAGACGGTGTATGAAGCTTCTACAGTGCATCTCCTCTGTCCATTACACCTTTTAATGAAAGTATGACAATATGGTCTTTTTCATCAGCGAACACCAAGTGTATCCACTAAATAAAAGTGAATCTATTAGGCAAAACACCTATTAGAGCAAAAAAACAACAACAACAAAATCTTACAGTGCAGCCACAATTGAGAAGGCGTTCGGAGCGTAACAGCTGGCGTTCTGGATTAAACTGACATAGAGTTCATTAGAGCAGGTTACTGAATCAGCACGTCCATAGTTTGCATTTATGATTGTAATGAAGCCATCACCTGCACAGAGACACATGTAAAACTACTGTAGCTCTACGGCAACATTGAAAAGTAAAAAAATAAATAAAAGAGAGAGACCCAGTGAAGTCCTTACCACAATCCAGTGTGCTGTAGCCACGGTCACAGATCACAGCAACCCCTAGAGGAAGGAGAAAAAAACAACTTGTGATGATCAACTTGTATAGCAACATGCCATTCAATATTATTATGAAATTATTACATAGCTATAAAAACACACTTATATTTATAGATACTGAGATTGGACTCAACACATTTTTTCTGATCAAATCCACTAACAAATTTAAAGCTACGATCACAGCATATGTCAGCTGAGACAACACATACACAGAAGGGTTTGTACAATTTTAAGGCAAAATCTTGCACAAATTGGGCTTGGTTGCTGTGAGGATGTCAGCATTTGATGAATATCTGTGAAATGCCAATTACTTACATAAGCGCCTTCACACTTCACTCCATAGGCTACTTACGGCCGTTGATGCAATCATAAGTGGTGTTGTAGTACTTGTAAGTTCCATAACATAGGTAAGAGTTGTCAAGAAAATCCGTCTTTAACTCACACTCTCTTAGTCCATTGCATCTGTTTGGGGTAAACAGACCAAATGATCTAGCCAGGGTTATGGTGTGGGGTAATGGGTATTCAGAATTTGGAATAAATAGCAGATATCTGTAGTCCAATTTGATTGTACTGTATAAGAGTCATTCTACAGATTTCCCAAGATGTAATGACAACTTTTCATAACATTCATAAATCTACATTTGAACTGCATCATTTCAAAGTATTACATGTTTTTTAATAATTAGCAGAGTAAAAAGTGTTTTTCCAAAGAATACGAAGAATTTTGCCTGTCCCTATTGTCCATCATACCAACAGCATGGTCAAATTTGAGTTAATAATGTTACATAATAATGAACAAAATTAGGCACCGCTAACCCCTTCCCATGTATAATATATTTTCTTTGGAAAAGAGATTGAATTTAAGGGAAATTTAGTTATTTTTCTCAGTCCCTGTGTTTAATTCAACCCCGTAACAAAACCACCACCCCCATTTAATAAAAGAATGGTTTGATCCTGTGACATCATTTGTGAGGAATTGGAATCATCAAAGTCTCTTGAACAGCACGGTGTGACAAGCGGAAAACTACTCTCTCAATTCTCATAAATATTTTTTGTTTTTTATGAACGTATAGGTTCCGTCAGGCTTAGGTGTTCGACACTGTTAGTGGAAAAACACATAGTTCAGAAGGTTTTATCAAAAGGTCATTTTTATAGCTATAAAATAGAACAATATCTAAGCCAAAGAATGCTGTGTCATCCTGCTAGCTGCTAGCGTTAACAATTAGCATCAGATTAAGGCAAAATCTTCAACCCCATCACATTCAAACAAATGGCACTGTTTCTGTAGAATCACCCATAAGTTCTCTCATATTCATCATATAAGAAAACTAAAAACAACCTTAGACAACATTGTCTTTTTCGTTCGAACCTATGTGAGGGTCAATCTTGTACTATATAATCATTGTGGTTTATATGTGCCCTCATAGGATAAAAAAAAAAAGATTCATGGAAGAATGAAGGACACACACAGAACTAGAAGGTCTTTTACATTTATTAGCAGTATAAAAAAACATTTAACTCTCTTTTATTTTATTAATTATTTGTTGATATTTTATTATTTTATTTACACTTTTATTTATTTAATTTTTTAAATATGTATATAGCCTTTTTTAACAATGGACAGTGTCACAAATCAGCTTGACAGAAATCCAGATATACTATATATTTGGATCCCTATTACACCACAGCGCTGAAATCTCTAATCTGATTGGCTGGAAGGTGTTGATTAATTTTCTATAACGGAAGCTCTGACGATGGTGACAATAGTAATTCAAGGGAGTGATTCTTTATAGCTGCTGTTAAGTTATTAGTTAATTTGTCCGTCAGAGGTTCCCCAACATAAAATGTATAACTTTTATATACGTAAATATAAACTATAAACAGATAAAAATCATGATGTGCTGTTCATTATTAACGATTGTTATATGCAGTTATATGTGTGCTAATAACAGTAACTCTGTTTCACGGCTGCATCATACCACTAAGTTGTTGATTATTTTCCTATCACTGCACGCCATGTCGTGTTTTATTTCTGACGTCATTCACCACATTTAAATTTCTAACCAACTCAAAAATCAACCGAAAAAAAACCCCAGTACCTATCAGCAATAGTGGAAATGCTCAAGGAACAGCTGGTATTGACATTCTCAGATGGCGCCCACTGAATACCACAGGTAGTGTTGTCAGTACGGCCGAAAAAAGAAGACTTCACTTTTATCAGTCCTGTATCTGAAAACATATTTATATATAGATCACAGTATTGCCATGTGTATGCTCCTGTAGTTATAATTGAATGCTTTATACAGATACCCTTTGTTTATTATTTACTGTTGTAGAATTAAGTACATTTAAGCTTACCACAAGCAAGGCGATGAATATCACCTTCACAGGTAATCATGTTCTCTGAAGAAATAGAATATTTGCACAGATATTTAAGCAACCTAGCCTGAATCAGTTGCTTACAGTAGGCACTTTATTATTACGTTAGGTTATATAAAATGTTGGTATTTGACTGTGTCCAAATATTACCTCCAGAAACAAGCAAGCCCTGAGTTGCAATAACTGTAAAGCAAAATACAGGTACCTTACTACTGAAAGGGCTATAAATTCGACTATTGGTTTACTACTTTTTGATTTCTACCATTTTTACGCAAGATGTATAATTTTGCGATTTATACCCAAGTCATAAATTATGTATTATTTGGAAAATCTGGGAAGAAACTTACAGGTGAGTAGTGAGAGCTTCAGGAAGAGCATCGTGATTCTGTATGGATTGGAGATGAAGCTGAAAGTTCAAGCATTGAAACACTGTAATTGATATATTTATACCTTTAAACTTAAAGTATCAGGTTTTATCAGGTCATAAAAACAGCAAATGCTTCCTTGTACAAAAGCCCCTGACATGACCCAGAATGTTACATAATAAAGAAGTAATTGGCAGCAGCACAATGCAAAATATCATGGAGATACAGGACCGGAAATTCAAATAAACATCACAATGGGGAAAAAAGTGTGATCTCTGTTACATTAACCATGGCATGGCTGTATGTAGTATGGGTATAGGTGCTTTAATCCCCATCCTCAGGTGTTTGGTTTTTTTTTTTGGGGGGGGGGGGTTGGTGGCAATTGAGCCTAAACTTATTCCACTATTATTGCAAGATTGTGAATTGTTATTCTGTTCCTCGGGGTCAGTGTTGCATCAAGCCACCTCTTACATTAGCATCTGCCTTTTTGAATCTTCAGCTTCCTTATGCATGTCCTATGATCCTTTTTTCACCTAGCATATTATGACTGATCCTCATGAACCCCCAACATTATATGCATGCATGCATGGCAGATTTGACTCCAGATGGGACAGCAGTCTATCGAAGGGCACTATATTCAACAACATTCATTCCTGTAGCAATTTAGCAAAAGACTGAACCAGGGATTCTGGAGCTGTGATGCAGGCACTGCTACCCACTGGCAAAGAGTGCTGTCCATTTAAATGTACAATGCTAGTTAAATGGTATCATAAATTATATTATATAAGTTATATCCAGTTAGATGAAATTGGCTTAGCTCATACTCATTTACAAGCTTTTCCCACCCACTCTTAAACTTGTTTAAAATGGTTTAGGAAGGTCCCATTATGGGTCCCCTTATATAATCACTTCGTAGATGTGAATATCTTGTTCATACTTTCAGAAGTTATTAATGATCAGTGTCCTCTAAGACGAGACTTCGGATAACCAATTCTATTAAGGTTTGAAAAATTCAAGAGCTCTTCTTTCACATAGACATGTAATATATTATATAATACATTATATAACAATTTATAATCTTTTTTTTTTTTTTTTTTGGCTGGCAAAAACAAGCTTTCAATCATTTTAACTCACTGAAGTTGAGTGGTTAGATTGGATATATTTTGGATCTCAGCCTCTTTGAATGTGTCCTTGAAGCCTCTTCTTCAGCTACAGCTTAAAAATTGAGTCCTATCTTTCATACTCATTTGATTGGCTCAGCAATTGCTAATTTTGCAGTATAAAGCTATCTCAAGACACCATGAAGCTTTCAGCAGCCCAGACCACTGAGCGTGTGGTTGAACCCTCTACTGATTTGCAAAAGACCTTGACTTAATCAGAAAATGTACACAGAGTACAGACAGATGGGCACCACCAGCCAAAACAAACTGCATGGCGAAATGTGGAATTGACTTAACTAGTTAACTATAAAATGAACCTACAACTATGCCAGGGGTAGGGAAGACCAGAAGCCATTGAGACCATTAGCATGCCTTCCCAAGGAGATATAGAAAACTTGAAGGAAACCATCAAGCCTCTGCTGAGATATTGCCTACTGTTTTCAGTGGCCCTCCCTATTTGCAACTCCCAATACTGTGATCCGAATTTCATGACGACTGAATGCAATTTGTAGAAAAAAATTATTTCCTGAAATTTCAGTTAAGTAATCTCAACTCTATTATACATTATAAACTACTGGTTGAACTGTGCGAATTTATAACCATCCTGCTGTGTATAAGGTGTTTAAACATTCTATAACTTTTGCACAATTAAATGTATAGCCTTATATATCTACTGTATATCCATCCAGAGTGCAGACTACAATTGCAACTCAATAAGTCACATGGCCAATTACATCAAGTCACATGGCCAAGAAATGTGTCTTCAGGACAGTGCCTGTGCCCGAAGACAAATTTGGTGTTGAATTTAAATGTGATCCTATTCACAGTTGGAGCCCTCTAGAAGGTGGAGACAGGCATCATCACTGTTTTCAATGTTTTGGTGTTGATCATCAAAAGACAAATAATGGAACAGACATCTATGCACAAAACGTGCAGTGCATATTACGTTTTTGGAGCTGACCAACTTAAATTAAGGATGTTATGCAGACGTAAGATCTTGAGGCTAATGGTGGAGTGCTCAGTAGAGCAGGAGATTACTCATTCATTAACCTTGCCAAGCCTCTCTACTAACACAGCCAGTTTTTCTAGCTTGAACAGTGAACCTGTGCTAGTTTTTGAGCTACGCAACAGGATCAGACTCAGGCAGCTTATATGTAATCTCTCTGGAGCAATGGACACCAGTCCATGGTGTTAGCTGTCTCTGTATCAGTGATCTTCAGTTCAGACATTCCCTGAGCTAACCATGCAGCAAGACCATGTTGATAACTTGCTGAAAGGGTTCCACATTATCTGGTAGCAAAGCACATTTAGCCTTTAGAGGCCACCGACAAGTCAAAACAATCTGTGCTTGTGTTGGAAATACACAGAAATCTGAGCTTGCAGCACATGCTTACAAATGGCTTGGCCTGGCCAAGTAGTGATCACTGTCTTGCAGCCGATCACTTGTGGCTGCAGCCATGATCAAAAGCAGCCCTGTAAGAAGCACAGGCGAATGGCACTGTCTAAGCAGAATGCCAGGTTGCAGGGTGATCATTGTGGCCTACTATTGTGATGAGCTGCTCCACAGAGATTGCTCATTCCCACACAATCCCAATGGAGCAAAAGCAGTCAGAACCTGTATATATCAGTCTGAGGGTGAGTCCAACCCCCGAGACCCATTGGTATAGGGTGATATGTGTTTGCCCAGTTAGAGGGGTGATATAGAACATAAGGTTAAGGGTGTAACATTGTTCTATGAACAATAAATACCTACCAGGGTATTGAGTCAGTCAGAACTTTCAAAGGGAGCGTTGGCCATTTACACTCAATTGAGCAGTGGTTAAGGACCTTAACCCCTGAGCTACCACTACTCTATCCCAAGTATGGTCACGTGATTGTATCACTAGGTCCAAATGTGTACAAAAGAAGATATCTTGGTGTTTAAAGACTGGATGTTATTTGGAGCTCATAGAACAGGGTTCTATCAGTAATCTTTGGTTTCTAGGACTGTATCACTCCTGGCAAATGTCATGTGGACCCATATTTCTATTAATGAGCACCATAAAAATATATACACGCATTCCTACAACACAAAGATGAAAAAAAATAAAAAACTCAATACATGAAGGGACACAGTCTTTTAATACATTTGGAGTGAAAAATTTACAGTGTAGTTATTAAAATCATTTTATTTTGAACAGTAACACAAGTAAACCAAAGACATGCAATGCCTTTAATGAGAAATTTCTAGATTTAGTATCCAATTTAATGTGAAAATTAACACCTGGAATCACATGTCTAAAGGAAAAATGGACATCCAAAATAATCTTAAATTTACCCTTTAAAATATACATATATGTATATATATATATTTATATATAAACCCCCATAAAACATTATGCACATTAATAGGAAAAAAATTTTGATCCTCACCTACAGTGCTGGAAAAAAAAAACTCCCTATAATTAGCAGTTAGGGTCCAGAACAATGGTAATTAAAAGAAAAAAAAAAATGTCAACCCTCTCCATCCATTTCTTACATTTTTTAAAGCCCTCAAGACTCTTATGTTTCCTCTGAAAAAGAAGAGAGAGAAAAGAGTTTTGTTTGGAATGATATAACTATTACAATGTACAGCTAGTTCTAATGAGCATCAAAATACAGTTCAACTTAATGATCAGGGGGGGGGATCTGACTACTTGAGAATAAATTACAAGATGCTAGAAAGGATGTTACTAGGCACAAAGTATATACACAAAAAGAAAACTACAGAATGCACATTCAAGGAGGAAGGCAAATCACATGTAGTGAATCTGTGTTGGGTACTAGCGTCAAAACATCTTGCTGTTTTAATAGTTTTAATCTAAATACTGAATCTGTTCAGTGGATGGTGCAATGAAAAAGGACTTCAGTGCAAATGTGTAGTTATAATCGGGTGCTTAGTGAGAGATTTCTGGATGCTGGTGAAGATCTGGCTCTTATCTGTTGACTTCCACCTAATGAGAAATTAAATCAGATACCATGCTTTCCAATATTCCTTGATGAAAGAGGGGGAATGATGATTTTTTTTAAAAAAAAGCCCAAGCTCTGGAGCTCATTTATGAGCATTAGCATCATCACAGCACAGTGTGAACACACCCAGTTTTATTCCTATTACTATCAAATGTACATGAGACAAAAGAGGCACCACACTCATCCGTAAACTTTTCGTGAATCTTTCAAAGACCCAAACTCCATGCATTTTTCACCCATCAAAGGCAGCAATAATAATTACACAAAACACCCAACACTGTCATCACGGATCAAAACTCTTTTCCGATAAGCCTACATTTTTTTTGCATCCCCACAAAAGAAAAAAAAAAACAAAAACCCTTACAAAACTTCAACCCCTGTACGCACCATTCTTCATCAATAACTTTAATGGGGGGAAGGGTTGGGATTTTAACTAGCAAATGTTTTCCCTGTGTCTTCCTTGCCTCTGTATGTCCTCTTCCCATGTGTGAAGGGCAGGTACCTATACTTAACCATATGCTGTGGACAGAAAGAGAAAAAAAAAAAATCAGCAATCAAACAAAACAGCCTTACTAAAAACTGATTAGAATGCATCCTACTTGATATTGCATGTTTAGAGATGTGACGAACCTTGATCTGACGCTTCATGGTGATGCAGAAGAGCATGATGAAGTACATCACAAGGATAGGCCAGAACACTGGCACATTGAAGGCTTCAAAGAATGTGCAAATCATAGCAATGACGATGCCTTTTGTTGCAGAATGCCTGAATCAGCAAACAAAGACAAATACAAATTATCTAGGGGTCGTTTCCTCCATTTTATCAACAGTTTGGTCACCTGCCACTTGCCACTTAACAGCCAGCTCTCCCATATTGTACAACAGCTACCAACCCAGGAAGGGTGAAGGCTAACATTTGCTTTGTTCAAGACATTTAAAGCCAGCCACCGCAACTTCCTGACCTGTTCCCCATTCCCAAGATTGACTATTAATCCTGTGATTGAACAGGAGAGCGTATGCCATCCCCTCACCCAGAGAACATGGCCAATGTTGCTTCCGTGCCTCCCAGACATGAATGGATGTGGTCAGGATTTAAACTTTTTGTTTTTCCTGTTGCACCATTTTGGAGCCCGAGAACAAGACATGGACATCCTTTGAATATTACTTATTAAGCAACTGGCCTCAGATAAAATGTTTTAGGTCTTGAATACATAATCAATAGCCTGAAAAACTATTGTTCATGTTAAAAAAAAAAAAATAAAAGAAATAAAAGACCACAGTGCCTTGCATAAATATTCACCCAAGTGTTCTTACCTGCAAATCCTTTGCATTCAAACCTTTTCAGTATTTAACCTTATTTCAGCATCACACCTTCAATTAAACAACAGCTAGAGGGGAACATTTCTACACAAAGTTCAGAACAATTTTCTTCGTAAATGATCATGAAGTGCTTTTGATACATCTTACAGAAGTAAGAAATGTCGTGTGCATTTTGTCAGTTTATGGGATATTCATGAATACTACATTTCTTGAATAAACACTATCATGATCAGTTTATAAATAAATCTGTTCATATCCAGCTTGATAAATGAGGCTGATTATTATCATTTATCTTGGTTTCAGCAGGTTGGTTTTTGGTGTGTTTGTGTGCGTTTTCCCAATTTCACTGGAAAACCAACCACAAAATATGTTTAAAAGACTAGGAGATTCTGAAATGGCACGTTGAAACCATGACTGACCTTATGCCTTTCTGATTGACAGTCAGATGATTTCACACATTGGTTAAGGGCAATAGGTTATACCATTTAAGGTTATTACTAGACTGAAATACTGAAGAATTGTCCATGGTTTGCCTTTGCTATTGCTCTTATAGTGCATTTTACACTCATGCATGCTGTTCTCAGCTACTTTGCGTGTTTTGATTGTCCTAAAGTTTAAACATAAATCATGAAATGTTTTGTGAAGGCAGTTGGAGAGATCAGTGACTGCTGCCTTTGGATTTGTCTTCACAGCTCTCACAATGTTCCTGTCATTAACCGTCGTTTTCTTTGGCTGACCTGTTCACTGTCTGGTTGTTGTGTGCTTTCTTTCTTTTTAAGGACATTCCAGATTTATTGTATTGGCTAGTCCCAATGCTTATACAAAGGCTCTGATGAATTTTTTCCTCTTTTCCCAGCTTCTTCTTCTCTTGTCTTTATGTTGGTTTATCCAATATAACAAAAAATGCAGTATACACAGGCACAACCCAAGGCTCATACCAAGAGAAGATGTTCCGAATTATTAACTGTTTAAGCAAATCAATTTAACAGGGAACATTTGGGCAAAAAGAAACGCTTGTCAGTCAGTTGGAAAAAAAAAAATCAGTGGGTTCAAATGAATAAAATGCCTGTTCACATGCAGATATACAACCCTGTTTCCAAAAAAAAAAAAAAAGTTGATATACTGTGTAAAATATGAAAATCATGTAGCTTGGTTATTGGTTTGGAGGGGGTGATTGTATTAGCGGCTGGGCTATAACTATTAAAAAGCCTTCTGACATTGTTGTGTGTTTTTCACTGGTGGCAAAAGTTATTATTATGGGTCTGAATGTATAAAAGATATTCATCTGCCGTACACAACCACGTCACCCCGGCTTCTGTAATCTGTGATATGTGCAATGTCTTGCAACATCTGTCTGTTTTGATCTGTTTTGCAAGGTTTCTGATGACACATGGAAGACGTCTTGCTGGGCCCTTGAGCAAGATCTTAAACCCTTAACATCACAGCTGTATGCTGACTGAACTGCAAGTCACTTCAGATAAATGTAGCAGTCAAATGAAGAAATGCTACAGTAAGTGTGCCTGTACTCACACACTTTCACTCAGAAAGTGTTCATTAACTTTCAGCAGGTGTATATTAATGTACTCCTTCTATATACTCATTGCAAAATACATTTCTACAGTAAAAGCTAATTCAGAGTCGTAAGGAGGTATAAAGGGTAAGGGTTATGGAAGGAATCACCAATTTTAGCACTTTGTAAGTTATTCCACAACGGCAGAGTCTTCAGGACATAGGACATCAGGACATCTTTGATCAGCTATGAAGACGTTAGTACTAGTCACGTATCCCAGTACTGTCTTATTTCTGCATTGTCTCTTTCACTGTTGCTTTAAATCTGTAAACAGTGATGATTTGAAAAAATGACATTTGTTTGCTTCTTCAAAGTACTCGGGAATCAACAGTGATTTACATAATTTAGCCGAAAGAATGTGGACATCTCACAATAACACCAGATATGCTTGCTGAACATCCCATTCATGATTTAGTTAAAAACGTCCATTCTTCTGGGAAGGTCTTGAATTTGAAGTAAGGGTAAGGGATTTGGGGATTTGTGTCAGTCATTCAGTCCATTTCATTGTCACACTCAGCAAGAACACCATAATCACATCACGATAGGCTTAGACCACAAGATTTACTTATTTAACTGCACACATTACGCAGCTTTACCCACATCACCCTGCTTTACCTAAAAGACACAGGGGAAAAAAAAAAACTCACCAGAATTTGAATTCAGGCAGCCGTCTGATGAACGGCCGGAACTCCTCATTCTGCTTTGTGGGAAGTGATGGACCATCATCTTAAATTTAAATAACAAGGGGGGGGAAGAGTGTGATTAAAAAAAAATTAGGGCTCAAATATACAGCACAGAGGAAAGGTTATTCAAAGTAAAGCAAGTTTGATAGAAGTTACGGAGCTCCTGAAGGGGAGAAACAACAAAAAAAAGAATCCTTTACAGATTCTCATGCACTTTGCGGTTTCTCAATAGCATTAAAAGCACAAAAATTTCTCTGACTGGCTTTTTTTTCTGCAGCCTAAGGATGGCCTGTTTCACCTGCATGGAGAGCTCTTTCGACCACATGTTGTGGGTTCACAGCAGAATCTTCCAAATGCAAACACCACACCTGGAATCAACTCCAGACCTTTTAACTGCTTAACTGATGATGAAATAACGAAGGAATTGCCCACACCTGTCCATGAAACAGCATTTGAGTTTTTTTGAACTGTCCAATTACTTTTAGTCCCTTTAAGAAGATGGTGGCACATATTAAAGAGCTGTAAGCAACAAACCCTTCCTCCAGTTTGGACGTGGATTCCAAATTAAAGCTGAGACTGCAGTCTGAGTCTGCACTTTATGTCCAAATTCATAATTTAACTATAATTTGAATATATTTCAGTAATCAGGTAAAAATAACAAAACTTGTGTCAGTGTCCAAATATATATATA
>JAOVYU010000041.1:5836097-5851381 GCA_025674565.1 Synodontis membranacea | reverse complement strand
ATATAATTATATAAAGCGACCGGACTCGTGTTATAAGTTTGAAGACGTTCAATCGAAAGCCTTCATGACTTCCACACTAATAATGTCTCATGGACGGGTAGGGTATCATCTTCAGCATCCACACCACCAGCAAAGCAGCAATGGCTTCTGATCATTGAAAATGATGACATTGCACACAGAGAGCGTGAGGCATATCCACCCTGAACACCTCGCACATGAATCTTTATGATTATTATGTGACCTCCAAGATTTCGTTCATAACGAAGTTGACTTGTTGACGACGCGGCTTCAGTTTAGTCCTGTCCAGCTCTCTCACCTCTACATCTGTACACTCTGCTCAAACAGATCAGCTTCCATGCTAATACTACCATTAACACCACCTGTCTTGTCACCTTATACTATAGATCGCTAACTATCCAAGCTGAGTCTCTGCCGTAACTCGGTGCATTTGCATTGCAAGGCTGCGTTGAATTCTGGAACAGAGTCCAGCGTTTGTATTGATGTCTCCGCTTATTCTTCAGTGGATTTCTCATTATTATGATATTGCACAATACTGGAAAACAAGAAGTGAAAAAAAAAACCAAGAAGCTCTTGCTCTTTGGTGTTTAAGAGCTAATAGCAAAACCTGGCCATTGTTCTAGATTGTTGAACTTTCTGGGTTTGAACCCACCAGCCGGCTTGGGCCTTTCTGTGTGGGGTTTGCAAGCTCTCCCTGCTTGCATGGGTTTCCTCTGGGTGCTTCGGTTTCCTCCCATGCAGGTGGCTTGGTCTGGTTTCTTTGAGGTCAACTACTGTAGCTACTCTAAAGTGCCCATAGGTGTGAATTATGCAGTAGATTGGTAACCTACCCAGGCTGTATCCTGCCTTTCTTCTTAAGGTCAGTTGTGATTGGCTTCAGCTTCCCTGCAACCCTTAACGGATGAGCAGTATAGATAATGGCTGGATTTATAATCACCATTGTAACAATGACATCAGCCTAGCACACAACCATGATATTAGCACCATAATGACTAAGCAAATCACAAATTTTTCAGCATCAACATATGTGTTCCCAGTGTAGCGTTTTCCTTAAAGGCCAATACGCCAAACTATAGGTATCAAACCGTTAACCATAGAAGAGGGCTTTTTGAAGTACTGGTGGTGCATGTCACATCAGGCAGATCGCGGTCAAGCACAGTCAATCAGTCACTATCTCTCGGCAGCTCGCAGCTATACAGACTCTACAGCGACACTTTTTAACCCCTCACCTTGCCTCTGCTGATGAGTCACTCACTTCTCCTATAGTAATCCCAGATAACAACAGCCTGCCAAACTCCGTCTCCAACCTGGGAAATCCCTGAATTAGAGAGTCGACACTGCATTCCACACAGCTTGGCCATAATCCTTACCAATTTTGCTCTCTTCATCTAGAAGCTTAAGTGAAGGTTCTTGTAGATTAGAAAGAAGGCAAGAGAGCTCTTTACCAGCCCTGGTTCCCTTTTGAACAGATATTATTGATCTATATAAGTTTAAAATAAAAAATGTAATTGAGGTTAACTTTGTATGCATTTAAAAACGCATTGAATTGATTAAATCGGTGGTCAAGGTGGTTGAATCAGTATAAGTCTAGCTGAGCTGGTTGCGGTGGCTCAGCGGTTGAGGCTTTGTGTCCAGAAATCCCAGCACCACCAAACTGCCATGTTTGGATCCCCGAGCAAGACCCTACACCCAGTTTCATTCCGAGTCAATTGTAAGTGTGTATTTGTTAAACGAACCCAACTCAGTCCTCTAAAAAGTGGACAGAATGTAGACCAGCAGAAAGGGGACTCAGTTCTTTTTGTGTTCACATTATGAGCTAATCAGAAGAGGACTCTTTCTGGTCCACTTCGGCTCTGATGGGGTCATAGCATGTGATCTGTCTAAGGCAATTTCAAAAGGAAACGTGACCCTGGAGTGCTATGTGTTCGCACTACACAGGTTAAGCAAACCACAATGCAGACCTGAAGGTGGTCTCTGTTTGTTTGAGTTTGTTCAGAGTGTTCACATACAGTATGTGGAAAAAATGCTGCCTAAAATGTCTCGCCCATAGTCTCTTATTATAACACCCGAAGTCTCTTATTATAATAAAATAGTTCTTTTATTTTACAATTTTCCTGCCAATAAATTATCATAAATTTTACAGTAAATATTTCACAGTGCATCGGCTACACTGTAAAGGCCAGCAAATGCAAAATTCACAGGTTGCGGGTTCTTTGTTTCTAAAGCACATCTGCAAAACACAGGCCTGGAGAAGTGATGATATGAGTAACCAAATAGGTTTTCTAGCTTGATGGCAACAAAATCAAGTCTCTCTAGTTATGCACAAGCAGAGTCTTGAATATGTCTATATCAGCAACAAACTCAGCCCAACTCTTCATCTTACTGCTACCGAAGAGTTTCTCACACACACCTACCAACTGGCTTAAACGGTCTTTTACAGACAAGATTCTCACTCGTAAAAATGGGTCTATTTTATTTCTATTACCTTACTGAGTGCCTAACTTTTGATCTTTTCTAGGCAAGCTACAACTAGTGCACACACACACACAAAAAAAAATACTTAAAAGATGTTTTTTTTTTTTTTTTTCTTTTTTACTGGCAAAAAAATATATTTTTTCCCCGCATTAAGTAAGAAAATCCAAGAAATCACAGCTTCAACAACGTCTGACGACTGGATTCGACAGAGCTGCCAAAAATCCCGATTAAATAAATCTCAACTAATTCAGAATATGCGAACAGAATTAATGACATGACAGCTAATGGTAAAGACTCGCCAAGACTCGCATAAATAGATTTACCGTAAAAATCCTTTGTACACATAGTGTACAGGCAGCGATAAAACCTTTGTACATAGATTAGTTTAAGTAAATCTTAGGGGATGTGAATAGACCATGTTTCTAATTACAGTATGTTCTTATTCTTATAAAAAAAAACCTTCCATACCCAAGAACGGATCCTTTAAATTCAAAATAAAGTGTATTATATAGATCCAGGCAAGCATTTAATAACATAATTGTGTATTGCACATTTGATTTAAAGAGGTTTTTTATTTTTTTGTTACAAGAGACTTGATTTGGTACCCAACTATATAAAACTATAACCTCACTATAGAGTAACACTCATTATGTCGCACATGACAAGCTACTTTCTTTTTTTGCCAGCTCATGCTCTCGCTTTACCTTGTAAAACAACAAAGTAATAATAGTTCATCTTTCCACAGCAAGACACTTAACATTGTTCTCTTTGCAAGTACTGCCTGCAGCTAGCAAAAAAAAAAAAAACAAAACAAGCACGTCCATTTTCTCCCTTCAGTTAAATGAGCAAGCAAAGTGAATTCAACACACAAGCGATATCCTACACACTAGTGTGTGTGTGTGTGTGTGTGTGTGTATGAGTGATTGTAATGGGTTAGCCATGGCTGTCTAGAAAAGATTCCATGCGATAAGAATAAGTGCAGTTTTTACATCGCATGGTCCATCTTCTTAATGGGTTTACCTGATTTTGTTACAGTCTTACCTGCTCAATCAAGAAAGACACCACGGTTACTAAAACTATTAAGCTAGGCTAGACATTTTCGCAATTTTAGCCAGTGTGCTGAACAACAAGGTGAATACAGCTACTAGAATAACAAAATATAGATAGAAATTTGCAAAACTATCACAGTTTCATGATAGCTAAAAAATATTTTCACGATACAAAAAAAACTAAAAGAAAATTTAAAATTTTTAAAAAAAAAATTATAAAATAAAATTCGTATTAAATTACATTTTTAAAATGTTCACCCCGTCGAGTCCCCCCCCCCTTGCATTTAAACCTTGCTGAATAAGGCTGTAAAGGTATTTCCACAAAATTAGTTGCATTTCATTAATTTTCTTCATGTCCACCCGTTACATTGGACTTTAGGTTTAAAGTTCACTGAGCAGCCAGCGAACCGTCTCTTAATTGTTACATGTTAATGAAGAAAAAAAATCATTACAGTGGACATACGCCCTGAAGGGGTTAAAAAGGAACAACAATGTTCAAAATCAAATTCATTGACACATACAGTGTAAGTTCATCCAGTACAGTTCCATGTGTTCAGTTGAACTCCCTATAGAAAAAGAGCACAGCTGCCTTCAAATCATCTGACCTTCCTGGAACGAAATGTAAACAGGCAAGGTGCATGTCTCAGCTAATTTTCAGCTATCTTTGGTCAGAAAAGTTACCACAGCGATTACTGACTCTGGAAATGTTTTGGATCATCCGGCGATGATTCTCATGCTTGTAGTCGGAGTCACAAGAGATGTATTGTTTTCCTACAACATTAGGCTGTTGTAAAACAGGTTCATATTAAATGATATTTACCAGCTTTTTAGGTCAACTGCAATGTCTTCTTCCCTCAGCATAATAAGGGAACCTTTGTCTAGTTAAAAATCACAGGCCTGGAGTTCTCCCTGTGGCGTCCCACAAGTACAGAGTTCAGGACCACTGTATTTTTCCTACGGATTAAGGTTATGCAGTGAAATCGTTTCAAATAGCTGAGCTATTCCGCTTGCCAGACCAAACCTTACGTGTTGCTATGGAAGGCCATGGGATTACACTAGAATGGTTCTGAACGACAGATCATTTTCACACATATGCAGTGAGTTGAGAATGAGAGGTGATGCTCTGGCTTGAATGACGGCCACCTCAGTGATCATATTACAACTCACTTAGAGAGCGAACAGAGCTCACGCTTGAGTTAATCCAACAAACATTCTTAAAGTCAGTGTGAAAGAGAGAGAGATAGAGAGAGAGAGAGAGAGAGAGAGAGAGAGAGACTCCCCCTCCTTAGGCTCTGTAGAGCAGGGTCACAGGGTCAACTGCATGACAGACAGGGGTGACACTTTTTTTTTGTAGTGATGTTGGGCAAAACAGAGAAGTTTCTGCTTTCAAGCTTCTCATTTTAAAGTCGTTCAGAATGGAATTCCGGTTTGTTTTGGACACAGTGACTGTGAACACCTCTCATCCTAAACATCTAACGCTATACATTCTTCAATACATCCGTTTCTCAAAATTAAATGAATTTTTATCGAATGCTTCATGCTATCACAGAAGTGTTTGTTAATATTAAATCGAAGCTCGTTATTGTGAGAATCACTGCAAGCTCTAAAACTGACCAGAGATGATCAGGAAAAACACAATAGAACAAGTTTAAGGAGAAGAAGAAGAAGAAGAAAGAGTAAGGAAGCTCCACTCACCGTCCAGGTGGCTGACTTGGCAGTGCTGGACTGTTGGAAGGTGACCTCGAAGCCGTGTGGCCCAGGGTAGTCTGTGTTGGAGGGGATGGCCGGGGCCGGAGACATGGCCTCGAAGGTGGAGTTGGGCTGCGAGTAGGACGACGGTGTGGGCACGTTGGAGGCGGTCTCGGAGCTGTAGGGGCTGGTGGACGCCGCACGGTTCCCCAATCCCTGCTCCATACTGCTGCTCAGCAAGCTATACTGAGACTGAGTCAAGAGAGAGAGAGAGAGAGAGAGAGAGAGAGAGAAAGGGGAAAAGGAGGGAAAGACAGGTAAGCTGGCAGGAAGGAGGGAAGAAGAGGAGTCACAGGTAAACTCGGGAGGGAGGGACAGCGGGAGGGAAAACAAACAGCACAGGTAAAAAAAAAAGGAGTATAAGGGAGGAGGGAAAAGGAAAAGACATGGTTTCGAGGTGTTTGGAAGACGTCCACTCAGCTCCGGTTACACAGAGCTGAGATTGAGAAGTTGCAGAAGCCGTGCTTCCCTCAGGCGGGGGGTTGTAAAACACAAGCATAATCTGTCAGACATCTAATTGCCCTCTGTACCCCTCCATCATGGATACTCGTGCACAAACACACACACACGCACACGACGAAGCCACCCCTAAAAAATTATTAAGCAGACAGAATCTGGATTGGCAAAGGCTCTTAGAAGAAACAGTTGCTAACATGAGTAGCAGCTCAGGAGGCACAGATTACAGGTAATAGACCACTTGTTGAGTTTGCTAGCTTTTACTGTCATCATAGCTATAATTGCAAAAGTCCGCACTGTAAGTCAGCATACAGTGTGTCCACTATTTTCTGGGATCACTTGTTGTTAACAACCTCTACATGTATTTTAAACCTGTATTAAATATTAAAGATATCCAGAGAAATTAGATTGCACTGCACGGTTGCTTATCTACATCTTGATCATTACGTACTTTTTGCACTCATTCCATCATTACACATGTTTTATAATGGTACAGCAAAGCACATGTTTCAAACATAACATCAAATGTATGACTCTTTGATTAAAATCCTAGCAATGACTGGAATAAATCGACCTCGTATTAGCAAACAAAATCAATGAAAAAAAAAAAAAAAACAGCTTTGGTGAAAACAGATTTGGTTCATCTCAGAGAAATGAAAAGCATGATGGGAGATATTTGTCTCATTAAGCTCTAGACCAATCAAAATCAAGCTGTACACAAGCTCATACACACAGACCAAGGGCATTTACCTTCTTTTTCACATAGTACATTGTCCAAGCTGGTTGAACGCTCCTTCCTCTCTAACTATTTCCAGTAAAGCCCCCAGTACAAGGATGCAGGCGGTTCAAGTCGCAGAGGCCAGCGCATATCCTCACAGGCTCTCTCAACACCATGAGCCCTCCATTCTCACATCTCTCTCGGTATTTCTTTGGCAACAGTTCTGCCCAGAGCAACTCTCCTGAGCTGTGACCCTTATGGCTAGCAGCCCTGAGAGCGAGTGATTCGGGGGACGGAGGGAAGGAAGGCAAACGTTGTCCTAATTATGATATGCCTTTAGCTAGACGACAACACAGGCACAAGTACATACTTGCAGGAAAACACACACAAGTCCAGGCTGCGGCAACACTACCTGTCTGACACACTCCCAGTAAAAGAGTTAGACAGAGAGAGATAGTGGGGGTGAAAGAGAGAGAGAGAGAGAGAGAGAGAGAGAGAGAGAGAGAGAGAGAGAGAGACACACAGAGAGAGAGAGAGAGAGAGAGAGAGAGAGAGAGAGAGAGACACTGAAATGAAATCAATACATTTTAAAACGGAATCCATGCAGCAAATAGCTTTACTCTGTAGTTGTAGAGAAATTGCTACATAATTTTGCAGTATTGCAAATATAATCATCTGATATCTATTAACCGGCTTTATCACGAACGCCTGAACAACTGCTCATTATTCAATCAAGCAACAGCACAGTGCATAAAATCATTCAGATACAGGTCAAGAGCTTCCGTTAATGTTCACAACAACCATCAGAATGGTGATCAGGCTGGTTTCTGAAACTTCTGACCTCCTGGGAAGTTTACACAGAATGGTGCGACAAACAAAAAACACTAAGTGATTGCCAGTTCTGCAGGCGGTTGATAAGAGAGGTCATTGGAGATCGGCCAGATTGGTAACTAAAACAAGCACTCTTTACTTCCGTGGTGGGCAGAAAAGCATCTCAGAATGGACAGCGCATGAAACTTGGAGGAGGAAGATGATGACAGCTACAACAGCAGAACACCATGTCTGAGTCACCAAAACTGGACAGTTTAAGATTGGAAAAATGTCACCTGTATTTTTTTTTTTTTTTCTTTTTTCTTTTTTCTTTGTTTCCCCCCAATCTTCAGGCTGGATAATAAAGTGGACAGTGAGTGTAAAAACAACGTTCCATCATTTTAACAATCTGGTGTAATGGCATTTTAATTTTTAGGTGAAAGAAATTGGACATGCATGCGTGGATTATTCATTAACGATTCATTTTCAATCTCTTTTTCAAACGTGCATAAATATTCCGCTCTTAAATCCCTGTTGTCTCGTTAAGGCATTTACAAGAAAAGGTTGGAAAAAAAAATATTAAGGTAGAAACTCCAAACGAATCCGTGTGGGGTGTTTGTAAGAATACTACTCTTCTTTGCTTTTTTTTTTTAAATTTTTTTTTAACTATTTTAAATATGCATAGAAACCTTCTACTAGAAGACAATGATAAATTACTGTAAGAGGCTTAGAGAGATAAGCTAATATCTCCAGGGCATTTCAGTCTTTAGTGTATTTGTTTTCTCTCTCTCTCACACACACACACACACACACACACACAAACACACAGCGGGGAGGGGGTTTTAATTGTTTTAAAAATCTCTAGCATGTTAATTTCTTTCAGTGCTTTACAATCATCTTCCCACTCTCCCATGCTACTCCCTGAAATGTTGCTTTGAAATTGTTTTTTTTTTTTTTTTTACCCCCCCTCATAACCGGGGGGCATCCGCACAGGTGTCAGCTCTAAAAATGTTTAACACAGAGAGCGTCCTTTCAGCATGCACTCATACACTCATACACACAGTGTGCACATACACTCAGGTAAACCTCATTACAACGCTGGAACATGCCGTTCAACAAGTTGAAACAGGACAAAAACAAAGACACTCCTTTGCACCGCTCGGTTCGTGTGTGTGTGTGTGTGTGTGTCTGTGTGTCTGTGTGCGTATGTGTATATACCTGTTTGTACGTGTGAGATCTAAGCATTCTTTCTGACCTAATGGATTAAGGATAGGAGTAACACATGCACACCCAAGCAGCATCTGGCTCGCTCTCTGTTAGACCGTCGCTTACAGCTTACTTGGTCTGAGCGGGGAGAGACAGTCAGACGTAAAGCGCATGAGGTAAAGCTCAGCATCACTGAGGCAATGACTCATACTAAGCCAGAGCATTAACACTTTTACTGGCCATGCTGTGCATTAAGGTTTTCTTAACTAGCATAAATTACTGGCTTAACAAAACCATAAACTTCGGCATCGTCAAACCATAAACAATGTTAAGTAATAAGTGCATTTAATTGACAGCTGTTTAAATGTTACACAAATACACCTGCAGTGACTAATATTGATTTGATCCTTATAAAGGAGCCAGAAATTCAATTACAGCATTGTTCCTGCAAACGTTCACTGAGGTTTTGTTCGATCTCTGGGTTAACACTTTATTCTGATCAGGGGTGGTGTGGATCCGGGTCCGGATCCGGATCCGTGCAACCACTCGTACATATGATCATGTTTTCGGAAGGTGGGAGGAAACCAGAGAACCCAGAGGAAACCCACACAGACACTGGGGAGAACAAGCAGAACACTGAGGATCAACATATTGGTCACCGTGAGTTTCATTTTACCCACTGATAATATGAATATTGGTAAATGAAGGTGTTGATATGGCTTTTTTTTTTTTTTTTTATTCTATTAATAAATTAATAAATCATAGGTGTTAATGTTAAATGTCATGGTTTGATCATGTGAGGTCATGTGCTCAAACGAGGGGTGGGCAGTACGACAAAAATATCATACCGCGATCCTTGCAGACATTTTTATCACGCACATATCATTACATAAAAGCTTGCTAACAAACTGTCAGCAAAACAAGAAACAATCTATAAACTAATTGTGCACAGATGAATTTGATTATTTTTCAATGTCTAGAAATCGAAATAATTTTATATACTTTATATATAATTGCTTTTTTTTTATATAATTTAAAAGCTTCAGGAAGAATTGCTGTTTTTTAAATTTTTCATTTAAGATACTGGCGATATCTCCGCATACTGTATTGCAAAGTAATTCATCGTGATAATTGATATCATACGATATTATTGCCCAGCCTTACAATCAAACTCAAAGATATACAGCGAGGTCCAAAAATCTGTTACCACTCTGAAAATCTGTGGTTTGTTTTTATTTTAAACTGGAACCAATCAGAAAGTTTTAGAACTGTAAAACTTCCGAAACAAAGCGAAACAGAAATGCAACATGCAATGTCTCAGTTATTTGTTATTTAAGATGCCGCGCAAACTTTCTAGGTCACGATTTAAATGTAAGCAAATATGTGATATCGACCAAGTTAACTGTTATACTAGGTGTGATTTTGCGGGGAGACTTAACCCTCATATCGAAACGTGTTCAGACAACACTGATGGATTTGCTCTAACACAGATGATCAGGTTTTATACAGACTTGTGGAGCCTTGAAAAGCAAAAAGGGGAATAAAAATCTCTGAATTTCATGTAAGCGTTTCTAAGATTCTATTTTTCACAAGTCGTTGCTGATAATATCATTTGTGATGAAAACCTTGAATTGTTACCTTGAAAAAAGAACGCCATACAGAAGCATTTTCAGTAGTGCACCCTAACTTTTGGACCACGCTGTATGTTTGGATTGTCACTTTAGGTAGAAAAAAAAAATTGCAATGAAAAAAATAACCTTTTTGCCAGCAATGCATGTTTGAGAATTTGATGCAGTTGTAGTTTTGAAGCAAGCACTGACACTTGTTAAATTCTTCCAGCCGTCTCAAAGTTTTACTGCAATTTCATCTGACTTCACATAACACTAAGCTCAAGTTATAAAAGTAAATTGCAAAAGAGCCGTTCAACTCTAAACGAGCGAAAATGAAATCTCATCAGTTTTATTATGATGACCAGGCAGCCCTGTGTGAGCAGGTGGTGGTGTTTTGTTTCCCAGCCGTGTCCACATCCATTCACAACATTCTTATCATCTTATCACTCTGCCGATACTCCAGATAATGATGATGAAAAGCATGGATTGTGGAGATGATGAGAACTGATATGTTCAGCATGACATAACGCCGCACATCTTCAGAGCATGCTCAGACACATCTTTTGCCGAGGGAACCGCAGGGAATCGAAATGACACTTAGCAGAATGACGAACGTGAGATAAAGTGCAAAAACATTGCCCTCTACTGCACAGGTAGGGTAGTGCAATGAGGCAAAGTGTCCTAGTTACTGCATCATGTTTAGTCAGGGCATGTGACTCAGGTGTGTGTTATCATCGCTCTTCATTGTGTTGCCAGATATTGATAAGATGCGTTAAGATGCAAATTTCAATTTCGCTTTTAATGCTCGAGCCTCGAGCCTCGAAACATCTCTCCGAGCATCACTGAACCGAACTCCATCGGCGATCACTTCACAGATCCATGCAGGTGCATCAACAGGTATTAACCTCAGAGGCATGGCACACTGTGATTATCTTGGAAGAAACAAATGCAACTACTGCTGTATAATCAGAGTGAAATAAGCATTAGCTCTGCTTCAGCTCCCCAGTGCCACCTTAACTTCAGGGAATTTGAACGTAAACACATGCAACACTTACAACACACCTCAACTTGCCTGCAAAAAAATCATATTTTCAGTATTTTCTTGACCAGACCACAAAACAAAATCTAGACTTTTGTCTTCACAATGAATCAGAAAATGATCACACATATCTCTCTATGTAAAATCTGCTGCTGAAAAGTTTTTCACTTTTTGCTCCTGACCTTCTCTGACTGGACTAGAATCATTTGATGCTTTTCGAAAAAACGAAGCTCACCTACCGTGCTGTAGTGATGAGCCGGGTCACCTGTGCACAGCATTGTAACAGTCCCGCAGGGCGACCGGCCGTCAGGGCACACACTCTCACCCGGCTGGTCATATGACCTCGCACGTACAGGCGAGTGTGGTAAAAACCAATACCTTCCTCTCTTGCACCGGAAGCCTGCTGAACTCTGGATACGGCTGAGTGTAGAGGACAAGTGCGAGGATATTTCTCTATATTCCTCCAGCCGTCCCGGCCCTGTCAACTTCTAGCTGCAGCTAACAACAAATCTTGGTCCTCCCACTTTTTGGCCTCATGACTATTTATTAACCAAAAGGGCAGGCCTGGACTTGCCTGCTGATGGATCGGACGATACCAATGTTTTCTTGAAGGGGACAGGTATGAGAGCAAGTGAAGGGAGTGTTTCTGACAAGGACTGAACTGTAGCACTGCTCTCATGGAGAACGTCGAGAAAAAAAAAATTCATTTCATCAGATACAAGACTGTCCTTCCTAGTTGTGTTACAGAAAGGACATGTCAAAAAACACTACACAGCCTGCCCAACTGTACATTTAATATCCAACTACAATACAAGATTCAAGAGTCAAACGTTTATTCGCTTAATACACCGTTATGCAGTAAAATGTAACTCTATATCACTTCTGAGACTGTGCAATAGCTTAAGGTAAAGATTTACTGTAATGTTTAATTGCACCAGGATCTGCTACACGAATAGAGAAAAGGACAGGATAAGAATTTCAAGATGTTTGGTTGCATATTCCTGACAGCCCTACAATCTGTCCAATCTGTATGTTTTTATCAGCAAATTAGTAAAAAAAAAAAAAAAAAAAAATCAATAAAACTGCATAAAGCCTTTCAAAGAAAGCTTAAACACTGGTAGTTCTGCAGCTTAATAATCAGGTCACTACAGTGTCTCATGACACAATGAGCAACATACAAGTCCTCTAAATCATCCATCCACACTGCATCCATGCATCACTCCACCCCCCCCCCCCTTCAGAACATGTGCCCCAGATGGAAGGGAGCAGCAGGTGTCATGTTCTTGGCTTGGTTTTCCCTCTAATTAAGCCATTTCACCCTCCCACTTTAAATCCCAGGCCATAGCCGGGCCTGCTGTGGAGAGGGAAAACATAGCGGAGAAGAGGGAAAGCACGGCATTGAGGAGGGAATCTGCACCGATGTGGAGGGAAAAGCAACCTGGCTTGGGACAGCAGCGGAAACAAAGGCCTCGTATAGAGGTTTCACTTTGGAAAACAGCTCAAAATGGGCCTAGAAATGGTCTCATTGGAACACAAAGATCTGCTTAGAGTCTTAAATGTTGCTTCTGATCTAATCAAAAGATTTAATATAGAAAAGATATAAACAAAGCAAAAAAGGCTCTGTGTGTGTAGCCTGTTGATACACCAAGTTATTATTATAGTATATATTATATAGCCATATTATACTGTACTTCAGCAAAGATGGTAAATGTAGTAAAAAATTAACTATATAGTACACAAGGTTTGTAGAGAAACAAGACATTTTGGATAAATGTCCCTAATCAGCTGTGCAAGCAAAGTGGAATCTTTGTGTACTAGGCTTAATTATTACCACATCAATTACTTTTATTTAAGAAGAAGAAGAAGAAACCTGATCACTTCACTAATTGTGCACTTTTCTTACCCATGTGCTGATTATTAGAAATATATCCACCTAATTCATGCAAATCTTTGCCAATACAAATTTAGCAATTTGAGGAAATGGGTGCATAAACTTTTCTCTAACAAAAGGGACATCAACCTATATCAGCCTGATCTAGAGAAAAAAAAAGTATCTCTAAAGTATTTCCAGTGTATCTATACCTCTACTGCAGCGGGGTCATTGAAGAATAGCCATGATTGTCAGTGGTCTTTTCATTTAGTTGCATTGATGGAAATCCCAACCTGCCATTACCAATATTCTTATATTTATTATTGATTTTTTTTTTATTATCATTTTTAGACTATTTTGCCCATATTTTGAATGGGCTTAATCCAAACCTTAGGAATTCCAAAACAAATTGAAAAAAATGTAAAGCTCTAAAAATAAAAAAATAATAAAAACTTAAATTAAAAAAACTTTAATTAAATAATGCTCATGACATAAATCTGTCCTGAAGGGGGAGTGGAATTTATTTTTACAGTTAAAAAGGTTCCTGGTTACAAAGAAATTTGACATTCTTTGTAGACTGCCATGTAGGCTGTATTAAGAAACTGGTCCTGGCACGAAAAACAGCATCCTGTACAAATACTAGTGTCTTTTCACACAGTTACTGGATTTACAAAATCAAATAACTTAAAAACATTGGACTGATACTGAACTCTCAACTAGTTGCGATTTAGTCAGAAATTCACAGCATATACGTAAACAAAATCACTTGATCACTGGCGGTGAGGAAAATGTATAGCAGTTTATGGTATAATATACAACAGCAACAGAAAGCAGTGAAAAGCCAGAGAAAATTTATTTGACTTTTTTTTTTTCTCACCATGACGTTGTCGTTCAGGTCTCTCATCTGATAGACATCCATACACACTTCGGCCCGGTTGTTGGGCATAGTGCTAGAAGCGCCCCTCTCTGGATGACTGGTTGGAGGTAGCTCGAAATATGTGCTGTCTGGTTCCCTACAAAGCAATTTCACATGCTCAGGGAATGGTCAGCAAGTATTCCTAAGAGGAGTTGGCATTAAAGAGACACTTTTGGCATTCTTTTGGCAAAGAATGGCATTCTTGATTATTTCACCACTAACGTTAATAAAAATGTTTTTATAAAAGTGAGCCAGCAAATAATTATTAATTATATATATATATATTAACTGGCAAGCGACGTAAGAGCATTAGAATTTATAATAATAAAACATATTCAGTGAATTGTAGCATATATTATGATTAGGGAACTCACAGGCTGCTCCACAGGTGCTCAAATGTCATGCCCTCATCATTGGTAGAGGACTGGGACATCTTGGACTTGGGGTGCTCCACCGTGGGGTAGATTACTCTAAAAAAAACACATACAGCATCAGTACTAGTCATTTTCTCATTATTACCATCTAAGTCACTATTTATAAGAGATAATGTCATAATCAAGAGAGTTCATGTTTACTGCACTCTGCTACATCCTGGTTGTTCATTTTTAATAATTTCATTGTTCCTAAAAGTGCACCTTCTATTTGGGACTATTTTTCTTAGAGTTGACCAATTATGACTCATGAATAAGAGCCAACATTTGATTTGTATGGGCTGGAGAGCCCTTAGCACAACCGAGATTTCATTTGAAAGCAATTTCCACCCAGGCTCCCAATGCTGCTTCTCCCGTCTAAATCCCAGCAGGTTTTCAGGCTGGGTGTGCAGATTCAGAATCAAGGTGCTGAGTTTGGCAGGCCTGGACCTGCCTGGCATCATCCCGATGGACCAGTGAGCCACGTGGGGAAGGACACACTTCCTTCCTCCCTACCCCTCACCACTCAGAGTTAGACAGAGTGAGAGAGAGAGAGAGAGAGAGAGAGAGAGAGAGAGAGAGAGAGAGAGAGAGAGAGAGAGAGACATGGCAAGGCATCATCCTCTGATCAGAGGACGCCAAGAGAAATACACAGAGCCTCCTCTAACAAAGGGGAAAACAGTGGAGCTCTGTTCAGTGTAATGCTCACTTTGCCATTTAACAATTATCTATGTGATGAGATGTTTGCAGGGGAAAAAATAAAGATCAACTTCTACAACCACAAAACAGTTTTTAGCTTCTTGTTCTTGTTCATCTTCTTCTTCTTCTTTTTTTTTTTTACTTTTCCATCAATCATTTTATTTACACAATGGGCTACTTGATCATTGCAGAGAGACGCAGCATTATGATTTGCCCCCAGCAGCGTTTTCTTTCTTTTAAATGAAAAAAAAAAAAATAT
>JAOVYU010000041.1:5812058-5832763 GCA_025674565.1 Synodontis membranacea | reverse complement strand
TTATTATTATTATTATTATTATTATTATTATTATTTCTTTTATTTTATTCTTTGCATGTATTATTATTATTATTATTATTATTATTGCTGTCATTTTATTATTTACATTTATTATTATTATTATTATTATTATTATAGCTGTTATTTTATTATTTACATTTACTATTATTATTATTATTATTATTATTATAGCTGTTATTTTATTATTTACATTTACTATTATTATTATTATTATTACTATTATTATTATTATTATTTATATTTTACCACTACACTCTGAACTGATCCAACACCCAGAATTTCAATTAACTTCAATTTATCCGCTTGAATCCACACTCAACTACATTTCCCATGATGCACCCGGAGGACGCTGATTGGTTGCTGGTTGATTACGCTTCCGAGACATCAGTCCAACCGTCAAGAACGAGGCGAGATTTCGGCTGCACGACACAAGCTCCGTGTACTGTACTGTGTTCTCAATTTCCCTTTTTGTCCCGGCTCCATCATTTGCCCTTTGAAGGAGCTGAGAGTTGAGCTAATCCAGTCAGGAAGGTAAATATGATGTGTTATGATGTGATATTTAGATAATAGCCTCGAGGCTGTTGTGAGTAGTGGACGTGTTTTGAATTGAGATAAGCTAGCTCTCGGTAATTAGCCGTTTTGGAGGCTCCTTTGGTGTCTAACTCCAGTATTTAGTCACCTCTGTCATTCATTTCTAAAATGAAATACTGTACTAGCAAACCTACTTTACAGACATTGGCTGAGTCCCAAATGGATGTGTGCTCCCTTCATGCGCACTACACAGGTCACTAACACTCAGGCAAGTAAATACACATAGTCTACATGTCGAGTTTTCGTTTAGTCAAGACAACAATTACATTATGAAAACAAACAAATAGATAAATAAATCCGAATTTTTTATTTTCAGTATGTTCAGAATGTCATTCAGATTGTTATGCCCTTGCTGCTGCTGCTGCTGTAATCGTAAATGCTGTCTTGTGCTAATCCTGTTCGCAGTAATACTCCTACTGAACATTGCTTCTGACACATTTCGAAGGGGCTGTGTCGTCCTTCCCAGAATGCACTGCGGTATTATTTTTCGGTTTGAAAACCGCGTGACCGCTACCTAATAGCTCTGTGCAGCAAAAACCATTGGTAACCCGCCCCAAACTTTTTCTTCCTTCACATATACACTTTGAACAAAATACACCTTGTGTTTTCTTTCTTCGAGGCTGATCGCGAGACGGCTAAGGCCGGTTCTGGTCTGTTACATATGGAGTAACCGTACAAAAAAACACAATGGGTTGTATTAGGTTATGTCACAGTCTGCGCGTAGCGGCCATTTTACCAGGGAATGTCGAAGATGTTGTACGTTGCTCAGTTACAGTAGATGGGTTGAGTCAGGAACGTAAACGTTTACCTCAGTCGTGTGTGAAAGGAGACAAATTACACTTTACAACACACTTCATTAGATTGCGAAAAGTTTGATGCGGTATCGCAAGAAGTTGGAGGCGATTGGCGGCAGGGATTCATATGATGTTAATATAACGGAGTGGACGTGAGGCGAAGAAATAACGCCTTGAAGAAATATCGTGGCCTTGTTTGTTTAACAGAAAACAAAACAACAACAACAACAAAAAAAAAAACAATCTCAGGCTTCATTTTAGAATTTGAGATGTAAGGCTTAGGGTGTTGCTGGATTGTTTTTGGAATACTGATGGCATCGAAAATGGAGACCTGTTACTTGGTGCAGAGGATTCTGGGAAGTGTGAGTCGGCCCCTTTAACATTGTTTGACTTCAGATTTCTTCCTTATGTCCTGTTGGGGAATTTTTCTTTGACACTGTTGCCTCTGACTTGTTCATTAGGGATCGAAAGCTACATACAGATACATCCTGTAAAGAAGCTTTGCGATGAAGTCTGTTGTTAAAAACACTTTTTTTCTTCTTCTTCTTCTTTCGGCCGCTCCAGTTAGGGGTCGCCGCAGCGGATCTTTTTGTCCGCATGTTCGATTTGGCAGAACTTTTTACACCGGATGCCCTTCCTGACACAACCCTCAACCCTCGTTTAGCCAGGCTTGGGACCGGCACGCAGGAATACACTAGCGTGTGCACCCCCTTGTGGCTGGGTCTTTTACAGCACACGGTATTCCCTGGCGGTCTTCCATCCAAGTACTTCCCGACCGTGCTTAGTTTCCGAGAACAGACGAGATCGGGCATTCTCAGGGTGCTATGGCTGCCGTTGTTAAAAACAGAAAGAAATAAAATTGAGTGACAGTGGAGTTCTCGATTAAATAAAAGTACTGATTTCCAGGAAAAGTGTATCGTCTGTCCTTGTCCTAAACTGTGGGTGAGTTTGGGTCAGTCAGCAATGCTGTGTAATGAGAACTGAAATCAATGCGTCTCATAAAATGATTCCCTAAATATAGGCTATATGTGACATTAAACTGTGTTTATTCAGTAAAATAAATTAGGCAGCGCTCTGTAATTTTGAAGTACAAGGAATATGAGAGAGAACATTTGAAGCAGTTAATTCCTGAAAGATAAAGTATAGCCTACAAACGGTGAACATAAGACTGTTTTGTGTATAAATTAAACTCCTATTGTTCCTCTAAAATAATATGAATATATTATATTACTCAGACCTGGGACTCGGCCATGTGGATTTTTTGTGAAGTTGGAGTGGCGCCATCATGTGTTTCGTACGAGTTATTAGAACAAAAGCCACCTATTCAGGCAAAAATCTTTCCACAAAGACGGTGTGTGAAAGTTTGCATCCCCCATAGGTTCTGGATGAAAAAAGAAAATTGTTCTTTTGATTTGCAGTGTATCAATTTTTTTTAAAGCAAAATTAATGTGTGTCACGCAACAAGACAATACAAAATAAGTAGAAAGGAACTATAAGAAAGAAGTCAAGACTTTTGTCGTGACCATTTTGGTCTCCGGACCTAATTTGAACAAGGCAGTTTATGAGATTTAGAAGATATTTTTATAAACAAAATGGAAGGTCAAACACCATCACTTGGAGGCGGTAATGAAGGCATTTTGGTGTGCACAAATTATTGGATAATATTTATACCACATTCAGGAAGTGTAATGCGAACTTTAAACTTACAGCTTAGAATATTAGAAATTTAACTAGCGTGTATTATTTGACCATTTCTGTAACTTGTGTGTATAACAAGGCAAACTCCATGTCCTGTTGTCTTAAATACATTTTTCACTTTGTCTCCATCTTGAACACAGTGCTAAGTGTTTCTGTTTTGTCCATGCAGATGCTGGAAAAATCTATATAACTGATGTTGTGCATCTTAAATCCCAGCAGCAGGTGACACCTAGCATTCACCTTTCGCACGTCAGCTTTTGGGCTCTGGCATGAATTTCTCCGAGCTCCTGAAGCAGTCCAACCAGCTGTGCAAACTCTCCCCCGATGGAAAGTATCTGGTACGGGATCACAACTCACATATCAGAATTTGATAATAGGTGTCATAACTTTCTCCTAATATGATCCTATCCATCTTATAAATAAAATAATAAAACCCCAAGCTCTGTTTTTAGAACTTGTATAGAGACTCTGAGTATTAAATGCTTTACAGTGCTGTTCTCTCTCTTTTCAATATCTGTTAAAGCTATAATTCCCCCCTCAACTAACCCCTCATGTCTCACAGGCCACCTGTGTTCAGTATCGCCTGGTGGTGCGGGATGTCAGGACTCTGCAGATTTTGCAGCTTTACACCTGTCTGGACCAGGTGGCACACATGGAGTGGTCTTCGGACTCCCTCTTCATCCTTTGTGCTTTGTACAAAAGAGGCCTCGTACAGGTACTCGCAGAACTTATTAGTCCTGTTGCCGAGAGTCAGGGCCACTAATTAGGTGGGGAAATACGTAACAGTTTCCTGGAAGAGCACTGCCTTTACTGTGGGATTGCCATGAATGAACGATGCAATAGAAAAAGTGGTGTTTCCAGCCTCGCCTAATTAGTACAGATGTGCAAAATGACCACAAGCAACAATTTCTTTGTTAAGATTCACATTGCCTGCATCATATTGACATGAATATCCCTGTCCATAATCACTTTCCAAAAGAATTCAGAAAAAAAGTTACCTTTCTAAAGGAAGAAAGCGCCAGTCCTTCATTTTGTCCAAGACTCAGGAGTGCAGGTGGAAGGGAAGTTGTGAACAGGTCTGTTCTTAGTGGTGATGGTTCAGCCGTGTTTCTCTCTCTCTCTCTCTCTCTCTCTCTCTCTCTCTCTCTCTCTGTCTCACCCTCTGTCTCTTGTACAGGTGTGGTCTCTGGAGCAGCCAGACTGGCGCTGTAAGATAGACGAGGGCTCGATTGGACTAGTCTCCTCACGCTGGAGTCCAGACGGACGTCACATACTCAACACCACCGAGTTTCACGTAAGTGTGAAGTCAGGAGGAGTCTGGCCCGTGCCATGTCAACTGTCACTGCCTCGTAACCGAGGACCTGAAAATAGCAGGCTGTCGGGTGGAACGGGGCTGGCTTCAGACCTCAAATAACCATCTAACATAGAGCGCTGAGCTATGTTCAGCATCTGTTCAATTTGGGGGGAAATTGAATGAGGGGGAAAAACCAGGGAGGGATCGTTTATTGGGGTTACTGGTGTCGTACAATTACCACGGTGGGTATGTGCGTAAGCATTCCTGTTCCTTAACAAATTCCTGGAAAAAACATCGGAAAGCAAGCCTGGGCCAAATGATTCAGAATAAAGCCATCTCAGGATTTTAATTTAATTTAATTTATTTAAAAGGTGTCACTCTGTACATCGTAGTGCATTTTGTAATTCTATTACAAATTTAAAATCCAGAGCTTGTCTTGCGGTAACGTCCAAACTCATCACTGGTGATAAATATGGAAAATCCTGGAAAAGTTATAATTTCCTTCATAAATGAATCCATGAAATCACGCATGCTTAACTACTTAGGTTGTGAGAAGTATACCCCAATCCAGAGGTGTTTCTGAAATGGCCATCAAAGATACTCAAGACAGTGTCGATCTATATGTGAATCACTCAACATCCCTCTATCTTTGCCTGTTAGGATTACACGTGGGCTAAGTGCCAGAGCAGGAGATGCCTGCTGCCTGAGCTCGACTCCGAGTCACTGACAGGTGCTGAGACGGAGAGCAGCTGTGTCTGGAAATGAAAGAGGAGGCACGGAGCTGGGTGTCTGTGGCATTCTTGCTTTCTCTCCTACACAGTTGCAAACAAAATTCAGACTTTGTCTTTCCAATTTTCTCTGATTGGATAGTTTACTGTCAAAAGGTGAACGAGTGGTATTGATTTTCTATCAGGTCCCCGTGAGTCTCTCTAACGCAGGCGGGTTCAGTAAAGCTCTGTCGTTGACGGCGTTCGCTCATAGGTGAGAGGTTAAGAGTTCAGTCCCTGGCATTAGGCTTCAGCTGTGGCGTTACTGCAGCCAGAAGTGTTTGTTTGCAGACAGATGGGGATGCATGGGTTTTTATTATGGCTAACAGAATTTAGGATGGCTCATCTGATTTGGTAAGTGGTAGCTACAGTACAGTGAAAAAAGTTTTGTGAGAGCATTTAGGTGACTGGGGTTGTGGTTTGTAAAGCAGGCAGTTGTTCAATGGATGCATCAGTGGTGATGTAATCCTTACACGTGCCAAAGTTTTTGATTACAGATGATGAGTATTATCATTTCTATACAATGACACTTGTATGGGCGATCTAAAAACTCTAATAATAGTAATAATAAAGGGATACAAAAGATACGTAAACAAAGCCATCAATGGGAGACATTTAACTTTTATCAAAGGAGCCTCCAGTGAATATGAAAACTGGGAAATGAGGTAGAGGTGAGCATGATTAGAGACAGACCAATTAAAAGATTGATAACTAAAGAAGAACTAAAACAACAACAAAAAAAAATACTGTTGCCATGGGAACTGTAGTTCAAGTCAAGGAGAGTAAGCTTGTGACAGATCATACTAATACCATGGTATCATAACACTCACATACTCCTTTTCCGTTTGCCCACCAAATCTTTCATTTTTCAGAGCATTTCAACCTAAATAAATTGGTTCAGAACATGAAAATTTGGTTCTCAGCTGTATTTTTTTCAGTGAGAACCGTGACAGTGTCAGTTGGCGTGTCATTAGTTTGGCGAAGAAGCAGAGCACAGCAACGGAGAAGGATAAATCAGACAAATAACTGCAATAACAGAACAAACGCTTACAGGTAATCAATGCAATCCGCCATCTTGCTACTACTGATTACTTCTGTTGCACTTTGTGGAACGCACTCCGTTGATGACGCATCCTTCATTACAATGATTCCATTCAAGACTGGTGGAAATGCTGGCTGGTTTGCTAGCTGGCAACAAGGTTCAAAGAATCCCGAACAGAACCATTTCTGGAACCTGTTTTTTGTCGGTGGAAAATGGGTAATCGAACTCCTCTGATTCACTGATTAGTCAGATTGGACATAAATAAATTTGATTTGTAGGTTTTCTGTGATATTGTACAAATAAACTATATATAATCCCAATGCATTTAACAAACCCATGAACATCCCTGAAATGTTTTATAATTAGATCTTTGTTCTGTCATTTTTTCCCTCTGTTGGTGCTGGAGCTGGAGTGTTGTTTTTTTTTTTTTTTTTTTTTTAGGAGCAGCTCCGACATGACTTGGAGGCACTATGACTACGCGATAACTAACACTTTGTCCCAGGTGTAGTAATCCAAGTGTTTGCTGAGTGTTGTAAGTGGCTCTTGAAAGAAGAAACCCAAGGGCACTGGTGAATAGTATACCTTTCGAATGATGCTACGTTGTTTGGGATCTTACCAACAATGCGTGTGCCATCATTAAACTACCAAGGCTGCTTGCCGTCTTGGTTTTCTAATAGCTCGCAGTCAAAATGCGGAGCATTAGCCGTGGCCCGAAATCCCCAGGCTGGCAGGAGTGACATCTCCTGCCCCTTTAGCATGTCTGGCCGGCTGTATCGAATACAAGAGAGAATCAAGTCTGTAACAGGAGCATTGGCACTGTATCGTTTTAAAGATGTTTTCTGATATGGAATGCCCTGGCTTAATCCTCTGCTGACAGGCAGGTCTATGTAAAGATTCTTGCAAATGCCACTGCAGCTTCTTGCACACAAAGGGGCTTTCCCACTGTGAATCATATTGATTCGTTTCATTTCCAAACTGGTTCTGCGGTGTATTCTGTAAATGTTTTAGTTGTATTCATTGTGTTGTCTTTGCACTGTAGGAGTTATTGTTTCACTCTTTTACCTGTTTCTGGTGGACTGTGTATCTGCTGTAACAGACAATGTTGCGTTGCAGTTTTTTGGCCCAGCTTTCAGTGTTGCACTTTTTTTTTTTCTTATGGCAGTGCAGGGATCTGCAGCTGTCACATTGCTGAATATTCCTCTGTGATTTCAGACACGGCGGTGACACGTGTCTGCCTCGGCTAGCTCACTGAACCCCTGAACGCGCTGGCCTCACCAACTCCTCAGAACTCCAGCGTGCATTGCGACCCAGACACCTTCCTCGCCACTGTCCTAGAGTTTTAGATTTCAGCTGTGCCAGGCCCCTCTCTCTCTCTCTCTCTCTCTCTCTCTCTCTTTCACACCAGCTCCCCTGATAACCCACTCTGTGTAGCAGACGTGATGAGAGGCGGCATCGCTTAAAGTGATGACCCTGTATAGATGCTGGTTTTCATAGAACGGAGATGTCTGATGCAGCTGTAGGTCTTTGCTCAATCCATTCATGGCTGAAGACAGATAGCCATGAGAGAGGGAGCAGCTGGTGCACCTCAGGTGTCTTTCTAGACCTTGAGTTCCCCAGCAGACACAGCAGGGGAGGACAGAGAGCATCTTCAATCGTAGGGCTAAATCTCTGATGTATCTGTTTCGTGAAGACGCAAATAAAATAGCTTTAGAGGTGCTTTCTGTTAAGAACGTTAATTGCAAAGGTTGCACAGTGGCTTTGAGACTTCTCGTAGCTTTGTACTACTTTCATGTGTTTGTATGGGCAAAGGAAAAACTTTCAGTTCTGTAATCAGCTCACACTAGATTATAAAACTAAAAGACTGTACGAGCGCTGCTCACTTTTAGGTCACCTCTTACTGATTTAATTGTTTATTTACAACCAACAGAATAGGAATAGGTATACAGTCGACCCTCGCCACTTCATGGTTCGAATTTCGCGTGTGCACTCTATCGTGTTTTTTTCAAATACAGTATATTCGTTAAAAAGTTGATGGAGACGGTGAAAATGCGGGTTGCGCTCGGTTGTCTTGAGTCAATTATTTAGATTTTTTATTTTTTATTAACTTTTTTCCAAAAAAATTGGGTGTTATTTCATGTCTAGAGGGCTCTAATAATGTTAAAAACTTATTAACGTATTAGGAGGTCGTAAATAGGTTTTCTATGCTCTAACTACACGGAAATACAACTTCGCGGAAATTCACTTATCGGGTTTGCGGGTTTACTGTATATCAGTGTTATATATTCTTACTCTTTTGCTGCATTTTCAACTCTTACTGAGTGAAGGCTCTTTTTTTTCCTATTTGGACAGATTCAGTTTCACAGAGCAAAAAAATAATTCTAAAGAATAGAAATGTTATAATGTTTATGAGGGGAGTTTTCATGAAATTTTCATGGTAGGTAACCTTACTCTGAAATTAGAGCAGTTTCATGTCACAGTAATAATCAAGTATAAGTCAAAAACAAGTAGGATTCCAAGCCAACAGTGTCGACGGGCCTGTATCAACTGCCAAAAAATCTGCTCGTTTTTATGCCTGAAATGCCTGTAAAATCTGGAAGGAAGCTGTTGTAGAAAAACTACTTCAGACATTTAACCTTGCCGTGTCCTTGGCCCTGTTTGGATCAATTCCAAGATCTAATCAGTTCATCTGCTGGATACAAGGATAATGCCATACCAATCCTACAATGATTCAACCACTTGTTCTTGAGATACCACACTAGTAGGAATCTCAGATGGATGCTCGCACTACCTGAAAACCTAATATCTCCACCACCTAGTGGAAGAGGTGTAAAAAAAACAAAAAACAATCCAGGAAAATCATATTACAAAATCTTTGTGTATCTCATTAACATGTAAACAAAAGGATCAAACACCCTACTTATTTTCTTTCTCATAAAGATATTTTTAACTTTTTCAAATAAACTGTAACTGTGTGTTAACGTTTGCGGAAAAATGCTATTGAAAAACTATTTTGCTCCATCAGTTGCATTTCTCCTCAAAGATAAGATGCATTTTGCATACAGCTGTGCATACAGTATTTATAGGTACTTGGAGTGAATTTTTCTCATTCAAAGCCTTGCCATCCATTGTATTGTGTGCCAAGCAACATAAACTTTATGTTATTGAATATATCCTTTTCTCTTTGTCCTTACAGTTAAGAATCACAGTCTGGTCTCTTTGCAACAAATCTGTCTCCTACATCAAGTACCCTAAAGCCTGCCAGAAAGGTGAGTGTGCACGAAAGAAGCTTAGACAAAGTGAAAAAGCTTCAGAAGCTTACAGTCCACTCTCAAACATCACCAACATGCTCTACCTTCTCATCATCAGGGATGGACTTCAGTGCAGACGGACACTACATGGCCCTAGCTGAGCGACGAGACTGCAAAGATTACATTAGTATATTTGTTTGTGATGACTGGCACCTTCTCAGGGTGAGCGTTTTCTTTTACTTAATCAAGATTGGGAAAGATTATAAGAGGCAGCTGGCTAGATGAAGCCTTTATGTATTATATTGTCGAACGTCATACTCGGACGATTATGCATCGGGAGCATTCTGATTTTGACACACCATGCCACTCTACTGCAGCATTTTGAGACCGAAACACAGGACCTAGCCGGGGTGGAGTGGTCTCCTAATGGCTGTGTGCTTGCAGTGTGGGACACCTGTCTTGAGGTGAGCATCCATCTAACAGGATTAATGAGGAAAGTCCTGAGAGTGTTATGTATTATGCACATGAGTTTCTCCACAGTAGTTTTTATATATATTTTTTTATATTGCTCCAGTACAAAATGCTGCTCTATTCCCTGGATGGGCGTCTTCTATCAACTTACAGTGCCTATGAGTGGTCACTGGGCATTAAATCAGTCGCCTGGAGTCCCAGCAGTCAGTTTCTGGCCATCGGCAGCTACGATGAGAAGGTATAGCCTCTTAAAAAAAGTACAACCTGCTTTTAGATTCTGATATTAAGACCTTTGGCAAGTAATATATTAATTCAATGGTTCCCCAACCAGACCTCGGGTCACCAAGACAGTTCCTTATTTATGTCCTGTCCTAACTCCCACAGCACAGGGATAGATCACGAATGTGGATTGTCTGACAGGGAATCAAAGTACATGTAATTTACATGGCTTCCTGTGTCGATTTGTCAATACAAACCAATATCCTTGAAACTAGTATATTGCGGTTGATTCCACTAGGTTCGGCTCCTGAACCACATCACCTGGAGGAAGCTGGCCGAGTTCGAGCATCCAGCTACAGTCGCTAACTCCAAAGCTGTAGGCATTTATTACAAATTTTATCCACTGTTTCTAAAGTCGTTTCACATACATGTAGCATGGATTTTGTCATGCATTTACATGGCTTGTACGGAAGCACGGCTGAGGCATGCTGGCATATGTGTGTGTGTGTGTGTGTGTGTGTGTGTGTGTGTGTTTGTCATTAGGTGGTGTACAGAGAGGTGGAGAAAAAGCCTATTGTTGGCATCGAGGATTTGTCCAGTCATCAGATCTCCATGACAAGTTCCCTATTCAACACACAGAGCAAATGTGAGGCCTTTGGACTGTTCCATAATGCAAGTGTGCATGAAACAGATGACGTTTTTTTTTTTTTTTTACAGTGGTTCTCTGCTTTGTATCGACCGGGGAGCAAAGAACAGAACGATACAGACAATTACAGATCAAAAACAGATTCATCTTAAAAAACTATTCACAAATTTTTAATTAATCCATCTGTAGACATTTGAATAATATTAAGCACTGCAAAATAATACAATCATTCAAAATCAAGTTTAAAAATCTATTTCTATGGACATCATTCGGCCATTTCATGATAAAAAAGAAACCATAAATCTTACTTACGAATGCTCTTACATGTTTAGCTATTATATTACCACAAGTTGCCTCCTGCTTTGGTTTATGTTAGGTCTCGTTTCAGTTATCTTGCTGATGAGCACTATTGCTGTGTGTGGGCGAGTGTGTATGCTAGTATTGCGTGTTATGCAGACAGTTGTGTTTGAGTGGAGCCTGAGGCTGGAAGGCACGGCATGGTGACAGGGCCGTTATAAATTCCAGCACGCAGCAAAGTTGACCGACTATTTCTGTAGGCAGACCATTGACTGAGCTCTGCGAATACCCCCATATAAATCTTACCATCGAAAACATAGCGCCTAGTGTCATGTTTTGACACAAGATCTCTTCCTTGAGCCTTCATCTCTGCTCCTAATAACATGAAACCACCCACGCTGACAGTCGCACCTTGCCCCAGTGCTTAGCATGGCTCAAATTCAAAGATTTGTTCCTAGAAACTGATGTTACAGTGCACCTCCAGGGATGTGTTCACAGCAGTCTGACATCCCACATGAGTCTGAAACAAGCTGATATACACTAATAATGTGGATAAACAGAAATACCTAAATTTATTAAAAAAAAAAAAAAAAAAACTAAAGGGAATGAGTTGTACTGGTCTAAAGGTTTGACAGTTGATTTCTAAAGTTCAGATGTTTCTATTCAGCTTGACTGATTATTACTTTATTTCAGATGAGATCGCCCCACTGCCTGTCCAGATGTCAGTGGTGAAGCCTGATCCTGATCGTGCCAACCCCAAAACTGGAATCTCAGCTGTTGCTTTCAGTGCAGACAATCGCTACCTCGCTACAAGAAATGGTAATAATCTAATTCTAAATATTATGTTAAAAAAAAAGGAGTTTGTTAGAATCAAGGGTAAATCTAGAAGCTTCTTTCACACACAGTATGTCATAGCCACTTCCTGATGAGTGCCCCCTGCCCCATTTGGCAGTCATCGCTACCAGCCATGAGAAGCATTACCGGCTGCCCACTGAGTCTGGTATTTGGAGACATTTGCTGCTTTTAGCTGCTGTGTAATTCCCCTTTATTCTATCCACTAAGCTTTTATTCTTGCGAGTGCAAACTCCCTGACAAGTGTGTCTTCCTGTTTGGCTTGGCAGTGGGGTGTTAATCATCATTAAGTACTCTGATGAGTAGTAATGTCACTGTGCCCAACCGCGTGTCTCAGACAGCATGGCGCAGTGCGTATGGCTGTGGGACATGCAGAGGCTCAGCCTGCAAGCCGTACTCGAGCACACTTCAGCCGTGCGTTGCTTCGCCTGGGACCCACGCCGGCCACGCCTGGCACTCTGCACCGGAAACGCCAAACTCTATCTGTGGTCTCCCGCCGGCTGTGTGTCGGTCAAAGTGGAAGTGGAAGGTATAGGTGAGTGCATGCAACATTCAGTTACCGTTTCCAGGTTAAACTGAGCTATTTATACTAAAAATATATTTTTTTTTTTACAATTCATCGCAAATACGTCCCTATGAATATGAAAAGAACAACGTTTAAAAATGATATTCCAGAGATTATGTTTATATTATTCTGACCCAAGCATAACAAGCTGAAATAAAAGTGATAAAAAATGACTGGTGTATACAAATCTAAAGGAAAAAACCCCCCATCAATTTATGTTTATGTAATCAGTAATGTACAACGGGATGTGCTTTTTTTTTTTTATGAAAAGGAAAAAATAAAATTACAATGAGGTGGCTCATTGAGAAGCAGTTAGTCCAAAACAGTAAACAGCACGAAAAGCCATAGTTTGTCTTTTATAACAGTGAACAGTATAGAAGGAATGTTACAAAAAAAACTTTACTATATCAGCCCTATGCTTTACCTTTATCTCCTTACTTGCAATTTCACTTCCTGATGGTTTGTCTGATGTACTCTGTGTAACTGTTACAGGTTTACAGGTGCTCTCACTGTTCTGGCACCACGACGGAGAATCTCTGATCCTGTTGGGGAAAGATCAGCTGTGTGTGTGTTACATGGCCACAGATGAGGAGAAGTGAGTGCCAGGGAAAAGCCAATGGCTACACTAAACGAATACCAGCATCGTCAGCTTTCATCTACTGACCTATTTAAAAGTAACTGCTCACCACTAGGGGGCAAACCCACGCCAACGTACAATTCAAAGCCGATAAACTCCTGTGCTAGGAATGTAAAAGTCGCCACATAGAAAGAAGAGCTGAGGTTTAAAAGGACGCACCGCCTGGCAAAATCATTACATTCCCTATAGGGTGTGCTTTTTATTTTGTTTTTCAGGCTTAGACATTCCTCGAGAGACTCTTTTTCTTCTTCTCGACTTCTGAGAAAAGAACCGAAAGCTCATTTATACAAAATTCGCTCAAAAACTGAAGCCCAGGGGCAATTGGAAAGCTGTCAAATGATTAAAGTTTACTCTAACTCGAATTCAAATCCTCTCTAAAAACAGAAGAGGATACTTTCCCTAAAGTTTCTGCAGTATTCTTTTGTGATCAGACGACACATTCATCCTTCTGATAAAGGATTCCCTGGATTGTTCCTTTAAGCTAAAATAGTGTTGAAGACTTGATCGTAAAACAGTGTTTACAATGAATCTGTGGTCGACCATACGAAGATCAGAGCACAGTAAATAAGTGTGCTAATAAGGGCTGGATTTTTACATATAATGTACATCAGGACTACAGGATTGTAATGCTGGAACACAAATACACCAAATCACACTGCACAAGCTGAAGATGTTCATATTTATAATGTTCAGTACTGTCTGGTATAATTGTTATTTTTATTGCTATTTAAGACGCCAAATGTTCATGAAGAAAAAATTTCAATTAAAAAAAAAGATTGTATTACACTCAACTCTTTGAAATGTGACTTTCTAGGCTTTATGGGACAATGTTTTGTCTGATGTAGGAGATATTTTTATCTGTACATGTAGAAGTTAGGATTATTTTTTTATAGAATTTCTAATAAAGTTTTCTACAAACCTGAACTGTAATTCCTGACCTTGAATATCCGTGACCGCTCCCTTTTACACTTGTTATTAACTGAGAAACCAGAAGTACAAAGAATGTAGAGCAATTTTAATAAGTTTGAGCATGAGCATCACTACAGTACAAATAAACAGAACTGAAATTTATACTACAATGCTGAGGCTAGGTCCGAAAACCAACCGTAAGCATGAAAAGTTTGCAAGTGTAACTGATGATCATAAATTTTAATCTTGGGTCTCAGAAAGTGGTCCATCAGTTAGACATCCAGAATGTCAAATGAGTGCCAGTTGTTTGGAATTGGCTGGGAATTGGTATTAATTAGAAATGTGTTGCCAGAGAAAAGGTGTCTGAACGCTATAATGTGCGAGTCGAAGCAAAGACCAGATTACAAATGTCACGCACAAAAAACCACTTTTTACACACAGTAAACCGCATGCACAGTTCACATGCAATACTTTACCTTTTTTTTTTTTTTTTTTTTTACAAAAGAAAAACCCTTCAAACATTAGGAGGTTTAGTACAAAGCATAACCTTGTACTGTTAAAGAAAAAAAATAATAATAACACAAAAGTGCATACAAGCAAATAACCTATTAGGGAACCCGTATATAACCCTCCTGCACTAAACACCTCTGGTTAGAATTAAACTCCTAACCCTTATTTTGCATCCTTGAGCAATAAAGCAGCATTTAAAATGAAAGTTACTAAATTACTAACCTAACCTGAGCCGGGATTATCGGCAAGAACCGAGCCACATTAGTTACGCGGGAACATTTAGCAAACGATCGGCCCAAAGTTGAATTCAAAGTGCAAATTATTTGTCACTTCAACAAATCATGCACTGACTTCACTTCTATGAAGTGTGGCAGAATGTGTTGAAAGTATGAAACGGGAACAGGCAAATGATAAAGAAAAGAAAAAAAAAATCTTCACATTGCAGAGCCCCAAGCAGCAATATTCTTTCCATAAGACAGGACTTTTGTGCCTTTTATATTCACCACTGGGTTAAAAGAAATGTCAAAGGAAATAATAAATATCTTTACACTGGAATATTCTGGTACTGATTTGTTGGTTGGTGCTGTATTCTCATAATTCCCATGGGAAGCTAGTGGATGTGTCACAAGGGGCGACAAATGGGAGAAGACAGTAGGAGGAAAATCTGAACCATAAGGGATAATGGTCAGGTTCTGCTGTTGGCTCTTAAAACAAAAGAGCAAGAGCTTCATTTCGCTCTCCGGAGACATTTAATCTCATATTAATGAGAAATCCACTGTACAAGAGACAGGAAATGCTGGACTCTTATTTCCAGCATACAGTGTAGTTGCGACAGGGACACAGCTCGGCTGGGTAGCGTTAGTTCAAGCTTTGGAAGCTGATCTTTCGAGTTGTGTACAGATGAGGTGAGAAAGCTGGATGGACTAAAGCGCTGCTGCATCACTCTCTTTGGAACGAAACTGAAATATAGTGAAACATGCACAAAGATAGACCAAAAATAAGCGCAACAGTTTAAAGTCAGTGTAGTTTCCGGACAAAAGAAATCACTGAAGATCACAAGGTAATTCTAGAGACAAATATGCAACTCATTCACAGTGGATTTTTCATTTAAGTTCATAAATAATAATGAATACATTTAGGACAATAACAAAAAAATTGCTGAACTGAAAGGGAATAGAATTCATCACTTAAACAAACTCCTCACAGTATCTTACCAACGTTAAGCTTTCAGTAGTGTATGATGCTGTATTACATCATCAAGTTTGGCCATGCAAAACTCCCCGTCATAAGCAATCTGGTTCCACAAACGCCAATTTCCACACCACTGCCCTACACAGGAGTCAACACGTAGTCCTTGCCTGGCTAGAGCAAGCAACGAAACGCACATACACGGCTGGTAAGGTTAATGATCGGATTTTAAACACATCAGTAAAAGTAATGGTAAAATTAATTCACGCAACAACGTCCTAATTTTGTTTTTATATTGGTTTTCAAACCTTAAGGAAATGTTGTATTGGTTATATTTCATTTATATTTCTCTTACTTATAGCTTCTAACACTACCAAGTTCACTTAGCTGCTACCTTCGAAGTCCATGATAAAAAAAAAAACAAACAAAAAAAACAAACAAAACAGTTATTACTATATCAGACGTGCCAACATTACTCATAAGAAAACCCTCGCAGTCCGGGACAGAAGTTTAACGTAAGCCGACGGACAAGAACTGATGGCAGAAATGCTTGGATTTAGCAACGAGCTGAGTGTATAGGTTTTATACAGTGTACTGGTTTTCCGTCTGACCTTGGAGAGAATACCGAGGTAACGTTAACTAGCGAATTTATTTTTTGCTGTCCAGATGTGCACTAAGGCAACAAATAAGAAAACAAGTGACTGCTAATTAATAATTAAAAGCATATTCATTTTTTCGGTTCTTTTTTACCAACCACTCACACCTTCTTGGATTCTACAGGCTCAGAAGGCCATGAATGGAAAATACCTGGTTCCGGAAACAATACGGGCATCTTTGACATCTATCACGTTTTCCTCTCTGTGGAAACATTATTGCCATTTTGTCTGACGCTTGTCTCCTGAATCGTCACAGCAAGGGGCCAAAAATCGTACAATTTTAAGGCTAAACCATAGATGTTGGCACAAACAAAAGAACCTGTGTGTATGCTTTCTGCTGTCAGAGGAATACTGATAATATGGCTATTCAGCTGTTCACGGACAACAAGCATTTTCTATCAGTCAGTCCCCGTCATTAATCCAAACACCTGACCAAGCATGTAAATAAAAGCATGTGGTGAAGAACACGGGCAATTTTTTTATGGCTAATGCCTAAGGTTTTATGGCATTATGGCAATTATTTTGTCCTGTTCCGCTACTACTACTATGTATAAAGCGCACCGGCATCGCACACTCCAAATCCCACGTAAGATACTGTTCAAAAAAACAAATAAACAAAAACAAACAAAAAAAAAAAACTCTTAACAGATTGGGACACAAAACTGAAGCAGGACGGCACGAGCCCAGTAAAGGGGCATCAAGTGTTGGCATCGGATGCTTCCAGGCACATGCTGAGGAGCCAGTGAGTCACACTGGTGGCGTGAAGAAGGGCATGCTTCACGCCCCGCTGAAATCTGGCACAAAAAAAAAAAAAACACACACACACACAAGAGATTCATGGAGCTCGACACATTCTAGTGCAACAATGCGGGATAGCCGAGATGATCTAGAAGCCGATTTTGCCTCTGGTCATGGAGTAGCCCAGTTTGGCCTCATTGTTGATGAAGGACATGATGCCCAGGTAGGTCTCGATGAGCAGTGGCCGCTCCAGCAGCAGCACCCCGTTCGACCGGCCCGGGATGGGAAAATCCTTATGGGCTCTCTTTACCGCCTGGATCAGCTGAGTTTTAAAGTTCTCCAGCTGATGAACGAAACAGGAAGGTCACTGCAGCCGGCTGGAGATCTCTCGAAGCAAGCATAACTGTGCATTTACATTTATATACATTTACGTGTATATATTTCACGTGGCTGATGCTTTCCTACAAATTGAAATAGGATACAACTGAGCAGGTCAGGTTAAGGGTCTTGCGCAAGAACCCACAGTGGCGGCTTGGCAATGTTGGAGTTTGTAGCTTAAAGCTTTAACCGCTGAGCCACCACCTCCCACACTCACGTGCTTCTATTAGTACGTTTCAGTCTAGACATGTACAATGCGATTAGTATACTCATTTGAAAAATTACCGAACACAAATGTTTGGAGAGCTTGAGGAGACTGTTACTTTTTTTTTTTTTTTTTTTTTTTTTTTAAACAAAAGTATCCGGTTTGTGGATTTACCTGGCAAAGGGAAGCCACCTTTTCATCAGCATGGGCCATGGGGTGCTCTGTGAAGGTGGCGTAGGGCATGTCAGTGGACCAGGGGTTCCAACGGTTTAGGAAAGAGGGCCTCGGCCGTTTGTCCCAATGCACACGAACCCCACTGCCCTCTCTCCTGTAGACAGAGACAGACAACAATCAATTTCTGAATTTTTTTTTTTTTTTGATCCATAATTTTAAAAGGGTCAACACGGTGTGAGTGATTAATAAGGGGTACAAACAACTGAGTAATCATGAACTTCCAACCCTGAACACATGAACACAACACTGACACTCTTTTGTGCACGGATAACGGCTATAGAGACCAAAGCTGTGTGCGACTAGTTTGACTAGCATGACAGCACACCGAGACAATTTTACTGTCCGATTATTTGGATCGGCATTCGGAACACCAAAACAGGTCCTTTGGGAACGCTACACGAAAAGAGCGGTTTTCATTTGAACCAAGCAGGAGTCACACATTCTTCTCTCCGTGCTCGAATGATCTTACTTATTCAGAGACTTTGGTGGAAACTCAAACTCTCCGACTGAAATGGTGTCCACAGCGTTCAAGGAAATCCTGATGACCTGCTGGCACAGCAAGTTTATGAAGTCATATTTGCAAACCAGAAGGGACCTGCAAAACACCACACCACAGCACAGCACAGCACAGCACAGCAGACATTAAGAGCTGTTTAACTCCACGGCTCGGCTAGGTTAGCACCTGACGTTACATGAAGATGAACTTCCTTTCTCACCTCTCAGTTATGAGCACCAGTCTCTCCTTTTCATTGTTCCAGTGGTCAACTCTGTAGAGAAAGTACACCAGGGTGGTCAGAGTTGGCTGAGATCCATATGATCCTGACTGTGAGCTCAGAGTAAAAAACTTTCATAAGACCTCCAAAGCCAGTCTTGCGTCGAACATGGATTTTTAAAGTGACACGTAATCTGTGGTGGCTGCGCAACTGGTCATTTTAATCATATATTTAAAAAAAAAAAAAAAGTGAAAGTCACGATGTGGACCACAGAGACGAGAACAATCTTGTAAAACAAAGAATGAGGTCCGTTTATCCCCAAACCACATCTCGATGCCGTCTGAAATTTTTTTTTTCACCTTCTTACACTTCGTGTTTCGTCTATTGTTAGGCATGTCCGTCTTTCTGTAACACACTAGTGCGATCATGCCAATTCCCTTGAAATTCAGGACTATCAAACTGCGAATTACAGTAATTATTAGATGATGTACATTTTCATCATCCTCCTCATGCTGTGAGGTAATGAAAGAAAAGACAACTCACTCCGCTAAGAGCCACACACTCAGAACCTCGCCGTCTTCTGAAGGTAAAGCCACCGTGCGGATATCGTTCACTGCCTGCTCTATGGTTCCTGGCTGGAAAACCAAAACATAAATAAATAAATAAATTTAAACATGAGCTAAACAACATGAGCTTAACGGTTGACTCCACGTGGTCCTCGTGAACCATAATTTGTTTGCATAAAGCACTGTTACAATCAGCCTGAGGTTAAATCAATCTTATATCTTCACTATAAAAAAAAAATAAAAAAAAAACAGAATTAAAAATGTTAATGTGCACTGACTCTCTAAGACGTGTGGTTTTATGCCTCAGGTTGATTCCAGCGGTGCTGTCTGCGAACAAAATGATCTGTGTTTATAAGTAGAGAAGGCAGATTTGGATCATTACAGTTTTACGCATATTACTGTGCAGGTTTAGTAAAAGTGCCCCAGCTGAAGCTCTCTGATGCTTCCAGTCACAGTATATCATTTTAGAGAAATGTCTGAAAAGCTGGTAAGTAGAAAACAAAGATTATTCACGTTTACATTTTACAGCACTTGGCAGACGCTCTTATCCAGTGCGACTTACATAAGTGCTTGAAAGTTTCTATCTGCGAATACTTTCAGATACTGGTTTCACTAGAACCCAGATTAAGGATGTGTGTGTTACTGTATGAGACTCTATTGGAAGATAAAGCATGCAGGCAGATTTTTATTTGTTTATTTATTTATTTGTAAATAAATGTGAATGAGCGATAATCTAAGTATTTCCGAAAGAGGAAGGTCTTTAGTCTTCGTTTGAAGACAGCCAGTGGCTTAGATGTCATCTGAGGACATCTAGGGGAAGTTCATTCCACCACCTAGGTGCCAAAAGAGAGAAGAGTTTAGATGCATGTCTTCCTTGTCCCTTGAGAGATGGAGGGATCAGTCGAGCAGTGCTGGAGGATCGGAGGTGTCGTGGTGTGATAAGTGCTTTGAGGTAGGAGGACGCTGGTCCATTTTTGGCTTTGTGGGCAAGCATTAGTGTTGCCGGTGAAGGGAGCGCAGCAGTGGGGTGGTGTGGGAGAGCCAGGGGAAGGTTGAAAAGGAGTCGTGCGGCTGCATTCTGGATTAGTTGAGGTCGAATGGCACTCAGAGGAAGACCTGCTAAGAGTCAAGTCTAGAGATGACAAGAGACTGAACTAGTAACTGAGTGGCCGTCTAATATATATTATTTTAAGTGTATTAAATAAAAGTCTTAGAAATATTACTTGACAGGAATCAACTTTAACTTTTGCCAGACTTGAGTACGGTACAGAAGGAGCTCCTGTCGGGTTGCACCTTATTTACATGTAGGAAAACGCTTTCATATTTATATCAATTTACATGTTATAAATTTGATTTATTGCGAATAACCTTGGAATTTTACACACCTTAGTGTCAGGCTACATATAAATTCATATCGATTCTTACTAAAGCTAGAAACTACAAAGCACGAAAAAAAAAAAAAAAAT
>JAOVYU010000041.1:5787750-5807382 GCA_025674565.1 Synodontis membranacea | reverse complement strand
CATGTAGATTGTGGATGCAGAAAATCCTTACTTAATCTGGTTTCGCAGATCAATTCACGCACACACACACACACACATACAAGTGAAAAAGACAAATTCATATAAAAAGCACACAGGTTTTTATTGCATATCAATTTCATGTATAAATTCTTCATAGCATTGGAAAGATTACATTTGGTATACATATCTATTCTACAGAATTAACATCAGAATCATGTTTTCCATGAAATTTCTCTAAAGTACATCTTCAATAATCACAAGCATCAAAAAAAAAAAAAAAAAAAGAACTGCAATTATCAGAATTTTCATTATTATTCTACAATCCTTTCTTTTTTTTTTTCATTATCTCTCTCCCACAAGCATAATGTTTAATTGAATAACCATCTGCCTGTTGCAGGTAAGGCAGTTAACAGGACTTAAAGTCAAACCTACTAACCTAACCACATGTACAATAAGTGCATCTACAAATTCAGTATTTTTTATGACCTTTTTTTTTTTTTTCTCCTTTTTAATTTAAGATACACATTTCACAAATGGACACCATTATGACCGCTAAAACACAAGTCATGCACGACAGTTTCTTTCAATAAACAGAACAGAAGCGATATACAACTCAGATCCAAATGAAACAAGCACCATCTATTTTCAAACCCATGTTTTAAAACGAATTTGTAGACGATTGCAACATTTATTTTATTTTTTTTAAAACACTATACAGTTTTTCGAGGAACCATAACGAATTATGGCTTTACATTTGTGTTGTGTTGTAACAGTGGGGGGAGGGAGGGGGGTACAAAAAATTCCATACCGAGACCAGTTTGTGACCATTCGTCGTGGATCGCTTTTCTCCACCACCTACAGCGCTTGCTTATTACAGTAGTATGTGACATCATGAACCTCGACATATGCAGTATGACAAAATATCTCCAGCTAGGCCAGTTTAGATGCGGACAGCTAGTTACTGTCAAAAAGTAAAGTGACACAGAGGCGCCATCTTGACAGTTGTTAACTATAACAGTGCCCTAGAATAGTACAGAAGTAAAATCTGTCTTTTGAGGGTCGGTACACGATGTGTGTGGTTCGTAATGTTTAGCCAAACGCGTGACACAATATTCACGTATAATGTGTGGTTGAAGTGCTTGTTTAAAACCAAGTGGCTTTATTTGGAGAATTGGAAATAATTAGAAGCGATACTTAGGGAACAGATGAGGACTAAGAGATCAGGAGTGCTGTGTATTTAAGTGCTTTTTGCACACATTCTAGACCAGATGAGAAGAAAGTAAAAGAAAAGGCTGCGATGGGAGAAGTAATAATGACAGATCTGACATTTAAAAAAAAAAAAAAAAAAAATCACCATCCAAAGAAGAAAAGCAATGCTAGAGGTTTGATACATTAGCAACACATTGAATCTATTCTACACATTCATCATGAGCTTGTGTTTCGTTGTTGTGTTTATTTGTACGATTCATGTGCTGGATTCACAGTTCAGTAGAGTTGCACGAGGACTCCCGAGTCCTGGCACTTGGGTAACATGCGCGTTTTAAGGGCTGTGCTTCCTTGCTCAACCCTGAACTATACTCACATATCAGCGTTAGAAATAGAAAGTTTCCCAGCTCACCATTTGATCCTGTTGATTTTATCCCATTCCAGCCCCTTCGATTAACAGCAGCTGTTTATATTTGTAAGAAATAAGACTGAATGAAAAAAATCAAATAAAATAAAATAAGAGAACACAACACAGTTGCATCCAAGGTGCCACGCTTCTAGCCCTCGTGCTGATGGTTTGTGGGATGCCAAGACACAATTTGGTTTCATACTGGATACAGTGGCATTCCGTTAACTACTCAACACACGGGACCGGAAGCTGTTAGAGACTGACACGGCTGTTCGCTGTATTTAAAAAGGGCAGAGTAAAATCCAAAGCAAAACTGATTATAGAAGTACAAATATAATGCCCCGCCATTCAAGTGACCTGATACTTTAATCAAAGGATTCATCTAAAAAAAAAAAAGAAAAAAAAAAAAAATATCAACCAACCATTTGTTCAATATCACACACTGTATGTACAGTTTAAAATGGTCGAGCAAGTGAAAAAAAAAACAAAAAAAAAACAAACAAACCTCACAATGAACACAAACAGACTGGTGCCGACGCCAAAGTTATAAATAAAATAGTCGATTTTGTCATTTACATTTTGGCATACCGGTCTCTATACAATATCCTTCAGAGCATCATGAGATTAAATGTCTCAGTCATAAATTTAATTCCTTCAACAACTGGGTGAATCTGGGTCAGTTTTTCTTTTCATTTTTTTTTTTTTTTCTAGAATATTTTTTTTTTCCCTATAGTGATGAACCAACTACAATAAATAGAAATCAAATACACCTCAAATCAAATACATAGAGTGAGCAGGCAATAAGAGAGAAAAAAAGAAAAAAACTACTAAAACAGCAAAAAAAATAAAAATAAAAAAATAAACATAACCACTGGGAAATAAAAATAAATGATTGTCCAAGGGAAAAAAAAAAAGGGTTATTTGGCACACAACACTCTTTGCTAGGAATTTTGAAATCATTTTGTACATCTTACAACATTATCATACAAATTTGGTCCTTCACTAAATAATTATATTAACAATTTAAGCACGGGGTGTGCTTGAAAGAAAACAATACTGTTGATCAATGAACAAATCACATACAAAAAAAAAAAAAAAAAGAGTGTTTCGAATGCATGAGAACAGAACTTGGGAGGAGAATAGTTAAAAAAAACAAAAAAACAACAACAACAACTGTGTACAGTTAAAATGGCATTCATGTCAGTAACAAGGTTAAGGTGATATGTGAAGATGAGCAGCCATGCTTCGAGCTCGGAGCTTTGCTACCGTTCTACCACTCTGATGATGATCAACACAATCAAAGAGGAGGGATGTGAATAGCACTGGACGTGATTCTGTTTTTTTTTTTCTATGGCTCATCTGATTTTTAAAACAAATATATATATTATATTGTGTTAATTCTGATCAATTCTGTAAATTGGTTCTACAGTGCAGTTTATGGAGACACCTAAAAGCTGTTCAGCTAACTGTCCCGACCCTGGTTTGGTACGGCAATATGGACTCTTGTGGTCTGCGCTCCGATTGTTCCACTGAACGGAATATGGTTTGGGGACGCGATCGTCTCAGATCAGCATAAATGACAAAAAGACCTTCCATTTCCATTTTCTTTCCGCTATAGTCACTTCAATAAGCATGGCTGTCCTAATGAGAAACGAGAAACGAGACAAATTTGTGATGTCACAGGGATACATGGTTTTTTTTGTTTGTTTTTTTTTCCCAGCAAGACTGATTTGTCTGGGAGAAAACTACAGATTGAGCTTTAAAACAGATCTGGAGTTGTACAGAGTAGAGTGGTGTGGTCAGTCTTTTTTTTTTTCTTTCTGTTGTGGAAAGGAGATATCTACAACCCTACTGGTTCATGTCCCTGTTTCAGCTAACAGTCTTTCGGCTAAGCTCCCCCCGCTTTTCCCAGTTGAAGTGGTGATTCGTCTACTGTAAGCGTCACTGGTCGTCATGTGCTATTGTAACACATGCATCTCCTTCGTGGTGGTCTTTACCCATTCCTACTTCATTCTTTCTGTCTCTCATTCCTCCACCTCCTTTCCCTCCGACCACTCCCCGTCTCCTTGCTCTCTGGGCTTAGATGTGGTTGAGTGGGTGAAAGGAGCTGGTTTCTGAAGGGCCTCCTCCCATGTTCAGCCAGGCATCTAGTGAGCTCTGGGAGGATGGATGCAGGGGGTTGTTCTCCGACAGAGAGAGCATCATTGCATAAGCCTGTGGGGGGGAAGGGGGTTAAGGGGGAACACAAAAGAGCAACATGCTTAACCCAAGAGACTCCACACAGCATTGCAAATCTGATTCAAACCTTTCAAGGAGCAGTTTGTAATTTTTAGAGCACACTGCTGACTGTCAGATGAACTGCAACTGCAATAAAATGTTCCTGACATGCCTCCTTCACCCCCCCTTCCCCGTTGAATCTATGTATGCATGAATTGCATATCTGTCCTACATGGGTGTGGAGTTTTCCGATTTCTGAGATGTGAAAAGAAGCTTGAAATGAAGATTATACGTACATTATCTGGAAAAATTTTTTTCAGTAGAATGTAGAGAATCTAAAGATTACAAACTGCATTTTCTTTATTATAAAGAAAATATATACAATAATAAATCGAGACACTTTGTGTAAGAAGTTAGAGGTTTTTGAGTCTACATGGTACAGTTAGAAGACAAAAGGATATGTGTTAGTTATTATAAAGATATTTAGTCATCCTGCAGACAATAAAATAGAGGAAGAATGTAAGAAAAAAGAGAGAAAGTTAATTCTTGATTCTTTCCGTACAATAGATAATAAAGGTGTTGCATAAGTTCACTATTTAATGAACAATCTTTATTCACAATTTTCTAATATTAATGATATATAGAGTTAGTCTTCAGAGTAATCACTGTTAGACTCTATGGTTTTCTGCCATTTAGCTGGCGAAGAATGAATACCGTTGCAAAAGGAGTATTCAGGTTTTGAGGAAATTAATTCATCATTGTAATTTCATAAATCCTTGATTTTTTTTTAATGTTGGCCAGAGAGTGTATGCTGCTGTGACCTAAACAAGTGGAAATCTGATGGCGCTATGTCCGTAGGTTGGATTCGCTTAAATTCCAATCCGAGGCTTTGAATCTTGTCTTTGTTGCTTTTGCAACATGTGGCCTTGCGTGTCATGAAGGAGGAGGACGAATGGCCTCTGGATGTTCTTAGTTCATTGATTTTGATCAACTGATCAGATTTGATCAGCTGATCATTGTCAGTTTCTCCATGATCACGAGCTCGCAATAAAGGGGTAATGCACCTGTAATGCAGGTGTTAGTCTGCTGAGTGACCTTTCTCTCTCGAGTCGATTGTGCTGCATCTTCGTCCAACAGTTTCTGCAGCTCCTCATCTTCCGTTTCCTTTGGTTTTCCACTTATTGGCTTATCATCTACCTTGAATTCACCCGTTCGAAACATCGAACCAGTTCTTGACCACAGAAATGCAAAATAAACTTTGCAAATTTGGTCTCTTCCACAAATTTTGGTTTTCTACTATTGAATAAGAATAGAAGGAATTGATGAACATGAATCTTGCTGAGCTCCATGCTTGATTGATAAACTACCTAAAACACATGCTTTTATGGGGAGTTTTGATCAGTAATTAAAGGTATTTTACTAAGCCACAAACTTATGCAACAACCTAACAGAAAACATCACTTCCAGAACATCTTATAAAAGCAATCCTTCTATAGCTAGTTGCTCTCTGATAAACCTCAAGTGTGACCTCTGCCCTCCAACCCTGAACTTCTTGAAATTAGTGAGCCAGCATATAGACACAAATGAATTAACCCCACCTTTTGTGCCTTAGGTGGGTGCAAAGGCATACCTGGGTTTTAGCCTGCCTCAAGAGTGTTTCTTTCAGCGCCTCAGACTCTAAGGAGGTGTTAAAAATGTCTTTAACGTCAAACGGCTCGTCAGCAGGCTTATGGAGCTCCAGGCCCTTTGGAAAGCCAGGCAGAGGCTCCAGATCTAACAGGCCTGCATCCTCCTCAATACACCTGCACCAGGAAGGAGGGACGAGGGGTTGGGAAGAGGGAAGGGAACCCTCAGTTAGCCCAATCAGAACGGCTGTTGGAGCCGGGTAAGGCGTGATTATGCGACGCATGCACATGGTGTTAATGGAGGGATGGCATTGAGTGATGGTGATACAAAGTGCACGTACAAGCAGGTAGAATGATACACAACCATGCACATCATACAGCAGTTAGTTTCAACCAAGACATCTTCTAAGCTGGTTGGCATTTTGGCTGTGCAATTTTATCTGATCTTCAAATCAAATCCAAACCATTTTACTGACCATGGGTTTCACCAGTGGTGTTTTAAATCACTAAAACAATAATAAAAAAAAAAAACTATATATTTTCAGGGGAAAAAAAGATTTTAATAAATTTTTCCCCTTATTTTAATTTTTTTTTTTTTTACCTTGCAAAAGCAATAGAGCATTAATTGGTAAAGAGTTAAACAGTAGTAGACACTGCAGAGTGGACTGTGTTGAAACACTAGTCATGTTAGTTTTTGGAATTAAAGTTAGAGTTGGGATAAACATTAGCGACATCACTAAATTAGGGGACCAAATATTATTGGAAGAGGAAAAGTGTGTCAGCTGGTAGTTCATTTGGATCCATCAAAATAGACATGACTGAACACTTATTCTTGTGCTTGTGATGTAATCAGACTCATCCTTTCCAAACATTATAAAACCAACAAATGCAGCAACAAAAAGACACTATCTGGTATTCACTGTATTTCGTATCATGCAAGTTATTGACTCCTCTTTCAACATATGAATGGTAAGAGTGCTCATGTGGACATGAAAGATGAATGAGCTCTATTCATGTGAGAACCAAGCATGATCTGTCTTACCTGCGTGGGTGTTCGTAGGTCATGGAGAGTGGGGTGGCTTCCTCGTCGTCATCATAAGTGCCTTGCACCATGGTGGCAGGAGAAGTCATCTCATCCTGGGACTTTTCTGTTAGTGAGCCTTCCTCATATTCGTCATCTCCCTCCGCCTCCTCTTCCTCCTCCTCGAGCTTGGAGTCCGTGACGGCGTGGCTCTCAGGACGCTCTTCCTCCGTCATTTCTGACCTGTGAAAGTCCCAGATCAAACGTGGGTCAAGATTAAAAGACCTTTGATACAGTTCAGTGTTGGATTATAGAGTACAATTAAGAAATCCTGTACATTTCCTAACAATGGTCTCTATTAAACGCTAGAGATGGGGTCTATTAAAATCAATCAGTTACATACATGACTTCCACATCTATCATTATGCCTTTTTTAAATGTGCCTTTTGAGCAAAGATATTACATACAGACCTGGTACTGAAGTCTACGTTTGGCGCAGTACACTGAGGTTGGACTACTACGACATAAGCTCATATAACTAAATGAGCTTACTCCGTCTCTCCTCAGATGGACTATTTTAGCCTTGGAGGCCTGTGATGGCAGATCTACTGTCACAGACCGACTGCCGAATATCACCACTGTGTACCATGTTCCAGCCACCCAATTACTATCCATCATTGCTGAATGACCTGTGATTTCCCTGCCAGGCCTTAGCCTGAAAACATGCAGGGCCCCCCGAATGACAAACACGCACATTGTGTAATTAACGACAGACGTTTTGGCAATGATAAATTAGCTAATCCCAGAAAGGCGAGACGGGCCAGTCCAGGAGGGTCAGATCCAATCATCACAGCCTGTCTCGGGGCCACAGAGTTCCACAGAAAACGGCTGCTCTGCAAAGCACCTATCAGCACCACGCTGTTCCATTACTACAGTACTCTCTACCTTTTACTTGGTCACTCTCTTGCTCTTTTCAAACCTTCCAGTTCCTAAAACAGTCATGATCTCACTGCCTTTACCGAGTCTGTCCCCTCAAGTTGTTTTGGCTTCAGAGTAGTCCATTGGTGCAGACTATAATGACAAGTGTTCAGAAGAGAGGCATCAGCTGGAAAGAAAAAGGAAATGGGAGACTCGAGAACCACTGCTTGTTTTCCATTTTCTATCAAGCTTAAACATCCCATAATCAAATTGGGCCCTGGCTCAGGAGAAAGTCCATGGCATGCGGAAGACATCGACAGGCCTGCCACAGACCTGCGCTTTGTCTCTCAGTCTAAACATGTCAGAATACTGTTTGCCTTAGCTGGAGGGAGGAGTTGTGGGGCTCCATCAATGTAGTGCACAGATAAATGCCTCAATCTGAGAGTCCCCAGAGACGGCTAAACCTGAAGGTCTGTCTCAAGCCCTCAGCCCCCCCCCCCCAAACCTGTCACGACCAGTCAAGAGGGGCCAGACCGGACACACAATTTAACCACCATCAATCCAACAGCACCCACCTCCAATGCTAGCAATTCCCATTCGTTTCTGACAAAAACAGAAGGAAGACAGACAGAAAGGAAGTGTTGAGGAATGTGCCGTCATCTCCATCAGCCTGTCACGTCGATCACAACGGAATCAGAGAGACTAAAAGAACCAGAGGGAAGAACGACTAAATATTCAGGATGATAGAGAGACACGGAAATGAACGATGTAGGGAGGACTCAGAGGAGCAGCGATCCTGCAGCTGCATGTCCGTCTCGACTGGAGCGATTTGCCGAGAGACACAAAACAGAGCACTTATATGAATTACACATATTAAAATGCCAGGCTTCTAGAAAGAGGTTTCTAGACAGGGACAAGACTATTGATCCCAGATGGCAGAGTGAGAGCTTTCATGTGTCTGGATGAGGCCAGGGTATCAAGGCTGAAATTGGGCAGGACCATTATGTGCCATAAGAAGAATTCACACATCTGTGTTTTTATTCACATAGACATCACAAAACTGCTCCGCGGAATATTTCTTGAAATCTGAGTGAGTTTAGCCATCCAGCTCCGAACAGAACTTAGTGCACACACCCTCATATCTGGCAGCGATGCATTTATTTGGTGTTTTCCTGAAATGCTCAGCACATACAAGGCTAAGTGTAATATCAGATATAGGTCTCTGAAATGTTTTTTTTTTTTTTTTTCAGTTTCAAAGAATAAGTTGTCCGCATGTCGGATTGCACAGTAAGCACATTCCAAATGCAGCCACTAGGGAGCAGGCTTTAACCTCACAACAAACTAGAGCTTCGAGTTTTGCTCGTTGTTACTATAGCTTCAAAACAAATGAGAATGCGTGTACGCATTTCTACCTTTTCTCCGAGGAGCTGCAGGCCTGGTTCAGCTCGCTGTTGGAGATGAAGTTTCTAATCTCTGAGAAATACGAGTCTTCTTTTTCATCTAAAAGTGCGTGATTGTCAGGTTCGGAGTTTGGAGAGGAGATGTTTGTTCCCAAATTTGAGAGAATCCCAGAGTGCTGGCTCACTGCAAGACGAACAGAACAGAGAGAAACAGAACGACCCAGAGACTGTTACTCGTTGTGTTTACAGTATGTAACTCCACATGTAAACATTTCAACTATTTAAAAGCACTGAGACTATTTCAGACGACACCGTCTTATAGAGGTTTGGTCAAGACAACAGAGCACCCTTTGACCGGTGCGTGGAGAATCTCTTTACCTGGGATATTCTCATGCTCGTGCTTCTTTAAGTGGCGGTCCAGATTGGTCTGCTGACCAAAGCAGCGGTTACACAGGTGGCACTTGAAGGGCTTCTCTTTATTGTGGATGTTGCGAACGTGTCGCTGGAGGTTGGATGAGATGCTGAAGGAACGGTCACAGTATTTACATCTGCAGAGACAGCGGGAGACAGAGTGAGACAGGGACAGAAACAGGGAAAGGGGGGAGAGGGGGGAAGGGGGGTGAAACAGAGAATTAAAAACCCTAAATGAGGTCCCTGTTCAGCTATACAAACAGCAATCACTAGCTGTAGAATGCCTCAGTATAAACATGGCCAACACATTACAGGCAATTGGGCTCTTTAGGTGGGGACACATTTGTCATTGCAGCTCTGACAGTGAAATCAGAGCATGGGCAGCTCTCTTCGCCTCCACGCTTTGTTTTGTTTTTGTTTCTTGAGCCAGTTTTAAATGACTACGACCTGCAATCAGCGGGCGTCAGACTCACTGACATTTATAAATATGTAACTTACAGAGCAAATGGTTCAAATATGACAATATAATTTTAAAATACACATATTCTCAGCTGTCTCATGACTTGAAAATTGCATATGTGCTTAGCGAAGCAACTTTCTTTCACTGAGTAACGGTGAGACAGTGAGTAATTGGGAGCTGTGCTGTGAATTACTCCACCATGTGGCAGAGAACGGCACTGCTTCTTGCGCTAATGTAGGTGTACCTAGTGAAAAGACTACAGTCTAATGTTGGTGGTTCTCAAACTAGTCCTAAGGAACCTCCAAGTGGTCCAGGTTTTTGCTGGAGTCGGACTAGAGCACAAATGTGGACGGTCTTAGGGGCCCTCAGGACTAGTTGAAGTACCACTGGCTTAAGCATCCTTAGAGACCTATCATTTATACCAGAACAGAGATATGGCTCCATATTATTTCTTCTCCTAGTATAATATCTTTCCTGCAGAGAATAGTTCTTTCCGAGCTCAGACCAATTATTATCAGAATGTTCAGTTATTCAAAATCAGTTCTACAAATACATAAATACCCATAAATATGTTTTCAGGAAATTTAACAGATAGAACATTCCACTAACCTAAAGTTCTTGGAACATAATAATAAGAGGATGCTCTGCTAATAGAGAATTGTTAACAGGGTTGATATATAACTATACAACCCATAGTCAATTATTTGTTTGCCTTATCTTGTGTCCTTTCCTCCATGCAAACCTATTTCCAAAACAAAACAAGCTTCCTCATTCTTTCCTTGTAAAAGATGAACGTGATCATAATTCTCTGTTTCTTTCTTCAGCCTAACCATGTAGAGAATAAATTAAACATGAGCCTGAAGTGTATTAACTATAGCATTCATTTTTATAGGCTGGACGGGCACTCTTCAGATTCTGGTGTGTTTCTGGCACTGAGTAACTAGCCCCGAGGGCCATGGCATAGGCTCCTCCAGTAGGGCTCTTTGGCCTGCTTGTTCGCGATGACATAGACCGGAGAACATCAATTTAACGTGCTGATAAACAAACACGATGGTGAGGTTGTGTCAAAAGCCTCGCTGGACAGTGGCCCTTTTGTTGGGTGGCCCTGCTCGATCTGCACTCCTGTGGCTGGCTTGCAAGGCTGACTTTCAGGCCTAATTGCTTTGGGAAAATCGCTCGTCATCAAGTGCTCAGAATCAAGATGCAGACCTCTTTTCATGTTCCAATTTATTTCCACGATTGTGTGCATGTGTGTGTACGTGTGTATCTATGTATGAAGTTCCAGACTTGGCGCATCATGGTTCATAGAGAATGGAGAAACGCCAAGACAGCGTTCTTTCTTTAATGGCCTTTTCTACCCCTGTTTGGTTTATTTTTATTAGCCTGTCCAAGGGGACTTTAAATTACTTCATCATCTTTGAGTTTTTCCTCCAGTGTTACAAGGACTGTACATGGAGCGTTACGATCTGAATGGGGTCTTTCAATGGTCAGCACTACTGGGCCAATTTCACTGCAAAGAGCAGAGGCGATAGCATCTCGAGCAAGGCAAATAACCTACTACAATGAAGCATGAAGACGGCTGAGTGCAGTCCAGCTCTGATACTGGCCCGCCTCAGCGTTATTTCCCTCAAAGTGGGGAGGGGAGATGATGATGATGATGATGATGATGATGTCTGCCATTTGTTAGGGTAAATTGTTTCTAAACGAGCTAATCAAGGGATTGTTGTGAAGGAGCCAACCATGCAGTGGCCACGTCCCATGGGAGGCTCTCTATCTTGCCGTCTGCTTCCACGGAGCACAGCCGTAGACATGTGGAACTCACAGAGGGGAGAGATTTTGTCTGAACCCACTTTCGCTTTCCCGGAAAAACAGGACAATGAATCAACTTCCAGGAGGGTAAACGAAATACAAAAATAATAAACAATGCATTTAAATTATATTAGTCTCCGCAGATGACAAACCCTTACATTTTTAATTTGGACTTTTCCAAAATTGTCGCAGAAATCTTTGATGGTGCATGAAGCCGGTCATGCTTAATATAGACTTCTTAGCACCTTCTTAGCATAAACTTCACCTCTTTGTGAAACTAGAGTTGATCAACCTGACAGAGAAAAGGGAAATTTTCCATCAAACATGCGGACTTGTGTTCATTTTCCTCCATTAGCCTGATGCTTTGCTTAAGGCCACAGCATCCAGAAAATCAAAGGCCCCTCTTCCGAACACCCTCGTCTTCATAGCATAGGGCAGTGCATGGCTGGAAGTTAGCCAAATCTGTGATAATTAAGCTGCTCTATAAACAGTGCAAGGATGTCTCTAGGGCGCTATTACAGGCCAACATTGTCCAGAGCTTGCACTGCCGCTTTAACTCCAGAACATCTGCACAGACAAAATTAATCTTCCTTCGCTTTCTTGTGATCCCATTTTTCTTTTTCTTTTTTTTCTTTTCTTTTTCTTTTTCTCTAATTCAGACTTTCTTGGGTGTCTCTGCATAAGGCCCGTAGCTTGTGCTCAACACACAGCAGAAATGTTCCCATTTTTCTTACGGTATGTTTGTTTCTGAGTGTCAGACAAGCTTGAGTGAAATATTTTCTCTTGGTTTTCCAAAACAGGCATGTCACAAGCAGGAGTAAGCTGCTAGATTATGAAGTCGTGGTGACACTTCAGTATGTTTGGATTGGTGGACTGTGTAGACTCAAGAGGCTGACATTACCTCTATGTGTGGTTTTGGGTTAGAAACAGAAACGGGGACAACTTTTAGGGCTTTTTTATCTGAGTGGTTTGGAGCAGCTTACCTGTAGGGTTGCTCTCCTGTGTGTGTTCGTAAGTGCCTGGTAAGATTAGCCGACCTGGGGAAGATTTTCCCACAGTACCTGCAGAAGAAGAAAATGGGCTTTGATACGGTCGATCATGAGCATATGCAGATATGTTTAAGAGAAATTTTTATTATTTTTTTTTTAAGTTCCAGCCTGAGAGCTATAGCCTGCGCTTACCTGCAGGCATAGCGTTCTTTGCCTTTGCGGAGGATGGCGTCAGACAAAGAAGGAGGAGGGGAGCGGAAGTTAAAGAGGTGATGCGAGGAGTGCTGTAGCGAATTGGGAGCGTCCAGTTTCAAAGTGCCAAAGTTCTCCAGCTTCTCAGTCATGTTCTCCATTGCAGACACCTGAAAAGTAAGGAGATCCTGATAAGATACATACCTGTACCATGTTTTATGACAGCTTGGGAGCGAGAGTTATGACAGGCCTCAGTGACATATAAAACACTCCAGTGAAGTATGAAATTTCAGGAGAGCGAAGCAAAGAGCCTCTCTGAAGCTGTATTGAAGCACAGTTGGAGCGTATACCATTAAGCCTGCAGAAAAGACATACGCATGTTTAAGGACAGAATACGTGAAATGAAATCGGCGCTGTCGAATGATCGGCCACTGTCAATCTTGACATGATGGTGCTGTACCTAAAATGGAGTCACTCCAAAAGCTCTAAAGTGAACAACATTTTCCCTGACTGGGAACGTTCCCTTAATGCTTTTAGCGCACTTGCACTTATAGACAGAGCTTTCATTCTGAAATCTGAACCATAATCTCAAAGCACCACTTTCAAAGGGGATTGTTTTGTCGTTCATGAGGTTGCCTTTAACTAAGATTAACCATTAGTTTAGCATGTAAAAATGACCGCTAGACCACTAGTGGTACAAACTATGACCTCTTGACAATAATTTGTTGTGTCCTGCTACCTGATGAATACAATAACTTAGGATGGTGGGGGCTCTGGCAGAGAGCAGGGGAGTTTTGCATCATTACGAGACAGGGCGGAAGGCCGGAGGAAGCTGTATATCAGAAGGTCGAGTCTTGATTGTGCTGTTCAAGAGTCACCTCCCTGACCTATGCCACGTTAGCAGCCACTCTAGCAGCCCCCTGGGGGCCCCAAGCCCTCCACTTTGTTCCCGACAAGTCTCAGAGAGAAGCCACTGAATGAGCTATTCACCTCCAAGAACGGTAAGCGTACAATGCAGTTTAAGATACCCCTCACTGATAGCCCTTCCCCATTAGACACAAGAACAAAGGCTTAGCTATGTGTCTCTATGGCCAAAAACAGCTTACATCCTTCCTGCTTTTGGAATATGAATAAACACGGAGACAGACACACTGTCTCAATTTATTTATTTATGTCTGAGTACCTTCATTGCATCACTCCACCAATTAAACATGAGAGAATGCTGGACCACTGAATGTCTATTATGCTGTTTATGTCTTAGGATAACCAGGACAGTGTTTATTTTAAGTCCTTTATTCACTGTAGAACTATTTTCTAATAGTTAATTAAACAGTAATTAGTATCAGTGATCCAAATAAATTACATACTTTTCACACTGATTGTACAGGTGTTGTAAAATATTATACTGTATTTGTTGTGCATGCATCTGTGCATGCATATGTCTTGCACTCCTGTCCATTGCAATCTGAAAACATCAGAAGGTAATCACAGACATCTCCTCAACATCCGAGGCAATGCTCTCTCTCTCTCTCTCTCTCTCTCTCTCTCTCTCTCTCTCGCTCTCTCTCTCTCGCTCTCTCTCTCTCTCGAACCAGGGCTATCCAGCTGTCCTCATGCCACCCAGAGGAGAGCAGGCTGGGAAGGAGAAGGGAGGTAGATGAGAAAAAGAGAGAGACAAATAGAGAAAGAAGGGCTTGCGGTGTGGGGGGGAGGCAGCTCTGCATCGATAGAGAACAGATTTACAGGGCAGATAAGACAGTTCCCAACAAGAGAGGCCATTCTCCTGCACACAAACACAGGAAGTGTCTGATGGACACGCAGACATTATCTAGGCGGCCAGAGCAAAAAAATGGTAGGAAGTTATTTAGCAGTGGGCCTCAGAGTAGAGCTACACCGAAACAATACTCCGACTAAACTTAGCTGTGCTTCAACACTACATGGGACAACCTGCTCCAATTCAAAAGGTCATTATTAATAATATTTTCGTTTTATCATTGCTCAATGGTGGGTAAAGTATGATATGCTACCAGAAACAATGAGGGATTGTTTCTGAACTTTACACAAAACGTAATAGCAGAAAGGGCTTTATACTTTCAAAATGATCGTAAATCTCGGATTAAAATCCAATCAAATTAAAAAAGTACTTCTACCTTAACATGGTTCAATTTCAAATAAAACTGTTCAGCATTAGGGAGGTTTAAACATTAAGGTGGAGAGCAATGGATAGAACAAACACAATAATCACAGCACTAGATTTACGAGGTATATGCATATTATAGCACGCACAAATCCTGAAGGTACTTTCCTGCTAGAATTGTTTAGCTTCTTGCAACAGAAATAAAAAAATTTGTACAACCCTTTCATTGTATGATGTATCATAAAAGTGATAAACATTGATAAAACCTTAGGGGAAATAACAACTTACTATAAATACTATTAACGTGATAAGCAGTTTCATTACTTACTAATACCTGCATTGAAATGCTACAATTACTATTGTATTAAAGCTGCAGCCCTTTCCATATTAAATACAGGTTTCCTCCATAAACAACTGCATCAAAAAAGACCATATTCCGTTATTTTAGCTTTTATATCTCTATGCTTGTTTAGATAGTATTACTAGAGATCACATGTATGTACAAGATACCTGAGGGTGGAAGAGTAGTGGAGATGGTCTCAGGTACTTTTCCTTCAGTGCTCCTACAGGATCTATCAGCTTCCTTTTCTCCACCCTGCTGGACAACAACACAGAGGGTTACGTATGAATGAAGGACATTGCCCTGATTCTTTGTCTTGTACATAACTCTAATGCCAACAGTTTAGACTGACATCCTATCATTGCACTGTGACCCCCTCGGATGAAAATACCTGTAGATGGGATCCATGAAGAACGGCGAAGGTTTGGCATAGTGGAGTGAGGGCTGCTGCGGTGGGGGCTGTGGAAGGGACACTTGCTGCTGAGGCATCTGGGGCTGGTGGAGGTTCTGAGACTGGTTCAGCACTGGATGCTCATCTTTAGCTGGTGTCTTGCAGTTGGTGCTATGGACGTGATTCTTAAGCTGCTCAGGTGTTCCACCATTCTGACTGGCTCTGCTCCGTCCCCCTATGCTCAGGTCCAGAGGTTGATCCTCGCCACTGGGAAGAAGTGCACTAGAGGGCTTGATGGAGGGTGGAGGGAAAGGCTTCACTTCCTTGGGCTTGGTGGTGAGGTCGAAGGGTGACTCTGCAGCAGTGGTGGTCGCTAATTTCTGTATGTGCTCACGAGGTGATTTGGGTTCTGGTTTTAGGAACATGCTGGGGTTGAGTGCTCTGTCTGTGAAAGGGTACAAGGAATGTGGGAAATTGGGTAAGAACTGAAAGGGAAACATGGAAGGATAAGACAAGGAGCCCATTTTCTTCTCCTGCAAACCCATAAAGCCTGGCCCGAAGTACTTTTCCGCAATGGAAGCGATGGCTTTGATAGAGTCAGTTGTGGCACCAGTAGGTGGGAGTGCCTGCTCATCAGGTGGAGGAAAGAAGGAATGCTGAGAAGAGAGGAAAGGGCGATCATGAGGAAGGTTACCTGAGCTGGACACAGACACTACACGGCTGTTGACCTCCTCTTGCTTGCCTTCCTGTCTATGTTTCCTTCGACTCTTCTCTCGCTCGCTCTCTGCCTCACTGTCCAGATCAGAGCCAGAAACTGTGCCAGTGGTGGTGTCTAGATCTGTGCCGCTGGTGGTGTTAATATCCTCCAAGTCACTTCCATCAGACATGTCACTCATTTTCACCTTATTCTTGCTGTCTGACATGGACAGATCCTGCTTAGACTCACGATTCACCTCTGACTGGCCACTACCTGCATTGCCATTGGTGTTGCTAACAGATGTGACCATTGGGAGAGCAGGGGCATCGAGGGGACTATGAGGAAGCTTCCCATCTTGACTGTTACTCAGTGGACTCTTTAGTAATGGACTAGGGGGTAACAACGTAGGCCTAGGATAAAGCGATGGGGGAAAGATCCCTGTGAAGCCATGGGAAAGCGATGGGAATGCAGGAGGGGCAGTGGAGAAGGGCAGGCCTGGATGATGCGGCCGAGAGGGAAAGTAATCACCAAAGCTAAGTCCACCATGATTCAGGCCAGGATGCGGCTTGGACTTGCCCATGATGGGACTGGAGGTCATAGGGATGCCTGGTGTGAATATGCCTCCAGGACTATAATGGTTCTTTCCCTCGCAGAAGCGCCGGTGCTTATTGAGGGAGGAGGTAGTGCTGAACATTTGCCCACAGTCCTTGCACTTGATCTGGGTGCGGCAGTCTGCATGCATTCGCTTGTGGCGGCACAGGTTGGAAAACTGGGTATAGGACTTGTGACACACCTCACCTGGTAGAACACACATGCCTGATTAATTCTATTAACATACTGTAATTAGACTCATCAGGCGAATTCATTATCAGTGTAGGCAAATTACTCGTGCTGTTTAACATAGCAAAAATTAGGTACCTGCTACAATTTGATTAATCAAATAAATCTAATGTATATACAAATAAATACATGCACAATGGCAGAATATACATGTATTTGGACTATCTGCACAGGACAGGAACAAAAGAAAATGTGCCATGCTTCCAACCTCTGTCAGAAGTGAACTAAAAACACAAAAAAGGTGAAAAAAGGAAATGCACAGGAAAAAAAAACTACTGAGTCAAATTAGACAGAAAGTTCCAGAATTTCTTTAGTGTGGAGCTAGGTAAGAAATTACATCAGAGGCTTATTCAAGCATGCGTACGCATGAACTTACACATGAATGGCTTCACACTGCTGTGGATGTGCTTGTGCTGCTTGAGACCTGAGGATGTGGCGAAGGTCTTGCCACACTCAGGGCAGGTGTGGGCACGGGCACCAACATGCTGTGAGCGAATGTGGCGCTGCAGGTTGCTGGGGTCTGTGAATACCTGCAGGAAACAAAGAAACATAAGATGGACTGTAAGCACTACAAAGCATGTGCTAAACATGCAAAAAAGCATTTTATGGAGACACAGTGCAGTACACTGGAGGCTTGTATAAAGAATATTTTTGAACGGAAACCAAACACGCATTGGCAACCTGGATACCTTGTAATTAGAAGACAGAATGTCAGAATTTAAGTGCAGTTGATAATAATATTATTATTGCAAATGCTACTGACACTATATCTATGGATAGAACATTTTTTAATGCTTGTTAAGTATAATTATTTACTTGAATATTTTATCTAAATTAATATGGTTTATCAGCTCATTGCCAAATTGAAATTAGTACCTTATCACAGTTTTCACACTCAAAACGCTTTCCACTGTCGTGTGACATCTGATGACGAATGAGGTTAGACTTCCAGTTGAAAGCTTTGGGGCACTGGTCACACTTGTACTCCCTCTCCTCTGTGTGTACAACCATATGCTGGCCAAGACTAAGAAACATATTATAAACACAGACATCAATGTTTCAGGAATTCTCATTCTCAAGCAACATGTTTATATTTTTGGTTTTCTAATGTAACATAAAGAAAAATTCAAACATGTTAACAGTAAAACTGGCTCATGACACTGACCTATACTCGCTGGGAAAGATCTTTTCACAGTCTTTACACTCATGCACTGGTTCATCGTTGTCATCCCGCTCCTGTTTGAGGTCTTCACTTAAGGAATCAAAAATAGAGCTGCCAGTGTTGCAAGAGTATTTCTGGTGCTGTCGCAACTCCAGCTTTGTGGAGAAGAGCTCATCACAGTCTTCACAGCGGTACATTTGCTCATCTGAGAGTGACAGAACATCCAAAATGTACTCTATAATTCTCATCAACTAAACACTATCTAATTAGTATTACTATTAATTTTTATTAATAATACTGTAACTGTGCAATAAAAGAGTTTCAGATTTAAGCTAGGTCTTGGAACAGATAATAATCATTAGTCAACCTTTTGTGAATTAAGGGACTGTATTGCTACTTTAAGAACATGAAAAATTTACATTGTTTCAATAACCCTGTTAATTACTTCAAAATCACAATGAACACGGGAAGTAGTAAGAAGTAGGAAGTAGGAGTTGCCAAAAAATAAACAATGGCTTTCAGGTTTTAGCCTACAAAAAAAAGTTTGATACAATAAGACTTATCACCAAGGTCAAACTAATAAACCTGCAAACCTTTGCATGAAATCCACATTCTGATGTATTTTAGATCATTTTAAGTTCAGCAACCTGAAACAGGGCATTTAATGCCAAAGGCTTTTTTGGACAAGAGGCGTAAAAATGAATTTGTTGCATTATCTCTCTGTCCCATCAGCAGCACTAAGGACCGGGAATGCTGGAAAAAAAAGGGGGGGGGGGATGGGAAACTAATAGCTCTTGGATAGAAGTACAGGGAATACAATTATGTGCAGTTTAGCGGCTAATCTGTGAGCATGGGTGAGGTCCCCTGAGACTCCTCAAGCCCCACTCCAAATTCCAGCACCGATAAGCCAAGAGGAAGAGGTCTAGAGAGCTCTCTCCTTTATTCTCTCTCTCTCTCTCTCTCTCTCTCTCTCTCATTCCTTCTATCTTTTGGCCTCACAGACTCTGTCTGATAGATTGACTCTCTTGACCATATTCACCCTTTTGTGTTTTAGATTTTTCATTCTGTGCTTTTGAATTGGCCTGACTCTACTGCTCCTGCACAATCTCTTTCATTGGCTCTGTTTCTATCTTAGCCAAGATCTCTCACTTTCCCTTACTCTTTCAGAGCATCCTCTCTCCACTGCTCCATTTCTAACATGCTCACTCTCTTTTTTTGTAGAATGATCACAAGAGTCTATTGAACAAAGCAGTATATTACAGAAGGCCTGCAGCAAACATATTTTAACTTGTGTGATGATCGTGCATCATTCATTGATTCTCCTTTAAAAGCAAAGGGAACCCATAAACTGGCTGCACTAAAAGACTATTCACACACCCCTAATTCTAATGACAGAGACAAATTTTAT
>JAOVYU010000041.1:5754898-5766716 GCA_025674565.1 Synodontis membranacea | reverse complement strand
GAGAGAGAGAGAGAGAGAGAGAGAGAGAGAGCAAACACTCCTAATTATTCCTTAACTCAAAACAGGCAGAACGGTTTCAATTCCAAACAGAATTTTGCAGGCGCGCTGCACGGCATACCTGCTTAACATCAAACTGAATCTACACAATCAACGACGCAAATGTTTCAAAGCCCCCGCCAATTCCTCAGACTCGATTTGTAAATTTGCTGTGATGGAGGGTAAACAGACAAGTTGGGCCTGGCCGTCGCATCTGCCTGGGAATTCCTCGAGCATGAAGTAGTGTTCGATTACGGCTCGCTTGCAGTTGCAATGAGATGGAGGATTTTTCGAACGACGCTAATTAATCCAAGACCGCCTCATCTCTTTGACTTTGGTTGCGAAAAAAAAAAAAGTAGCTTCCCCCCTTTTCCACTGTTCTGGGCAAAAACAGGTTTGTGGTTTTAAACTAAGTGTTCAGTGGCGCTAGCGTAGTGGTAAAATTTGAGCCCAGCAGCGAGAAAAGCAATAACGCGGCCAGCGTGGCCTGCATGCTAACGTCTATTAGCCGGAGTGTAGAAATGAACGAGCTCATTAGCACTCGTCGGCACCAGCTGGGCTGGAGTGTGAAAGTGTGGTGATTCCCCAGCTTTAGTTTCCTCTCATGTGTATACATCATATACACAAAGGACGGCCTGCAGCATACACACAAAGTATATACTGTATACCGTGTATGTTGTGCTACATGTCCTGTGGCTACCGGACATAATGTATAAATGGTTCCAGCCCAACGTTTAGGCATCGCGTCTTAACACACACCTGGTTTTACACAGGGACGCAGTTAAGGCAGAGCACTTAGTAGACGGCCGGTACAAATGGCCAGCGAGTCATGAGGAAAGACAGATGACAGCACCTGAGTACAGGGTGGAGGCCGTAACCCAAGCTCGAGTGTAACTGTAAATGGAAAAAAAAAAAAATAAATAAAAAAAACGATACATGTGCAGCCCCGTGACCCCTAGCCACGATCCTGAGCGATTCGTTTCTCCTCCTGAAATTTTGCACTGTGAAAAATTCAGTTTCTTCTAAGGGGGACAAGATGTTATACCGAAACCTGTGCGGTAATTTTGGGTGGATCTCATCCAAATTATGAAGGAGAGCTAGAGAGGGAGAGAGAGAGAAAATGAGAGAGCCAGAGAGAGAGAGAGAGAGAGAGAGAGAGAGAGAGAGAGAGAGAGAGGGAGTCTGCAGGGCAGATAAACCTGAACTCCCTCTATGATTGGAAACACATGAGTCAGGCTTCTCTAATGAGCTCCTATGTTTGGTAACATTGAGTCTAAAGTGGCCCCACACAGAAAAAAAAAAAAAGTCTTGCCCTTCCAGTGTTTGGATATTGTTTCGTCATAAGTATTTGAGTGTGGAGATGTGAAGTTAAATTCAACAACAACAACGACGGAAAAAAAAAAAAAAAAAAATTCCAACAAATTTGTCTACTGCAATTTCTGTTGCTTTAAACGGCCTACCCCGTGCCCTGATGTTCTCAATCTATGAAAGAAAACTATTTAGAGAAATTTGTTTGTACTTCTCAGGAATCATTTGAAACTAACAAAGCTAAGGAATCCAGGAAACTCAATAGCAACAACTGCGCTTTTTCGGCACTCTCGTGTTCCTTCCATCCTTCAGAATGCTTTCCCGATTTGCATAGTGTTTATCGGAGCCGTACACATTCTTTTCGCTGTTTCTGCTGTTGGACATTAAGATCAGAGAGAAAACTGCTCTCTCGCTCTCACCCAGGCCCTGAAGTGGTGCAAGCGTCCTCGTAAAACCGTCGCTTTATGAAGACAGGAGGAGCGGGTTCTGTTTTTACTGTTGTGTAAACCATTGTTTAACGTCCCACTTTTTTAATATTTCTCAGCTCTCTGGCATGCCGTCAAGCCTCGAACAATAAAGCCATTGAGCTTGGTCCTGTACCTCCAGCTCAATTCCCGCTAAGTGCCGGTTTTAACGCCTTTTTTCCCTCTTTCTCTATGACTTCTCTCTTCCCCTCATTCTCTCTCTCTCTGTGGTCACTGGCTTACGATACATCACCCTGAGTGATAGCTCCTCTGCCCAGAGCTTGAGAAATGTTTATAGCTACCGTTGGACTTCACCTCGCCGCCCTCTGGCCTTAACCTTCACCCTTCATCTGACGCCATGACAGATACTTGGAGCCGCCGTATATCCGACAGACCTTTTAATTAAGCCACAAGTCTAATCGAGCACAGCGGCCACTGAGTCAGTGTTTAAGCCAGTATGGAGAGTGTGTCAGTCAAGCCCCGGGACGTGCATTAATCCGGCCGGGAATCGGGGGGGGTCGCCGGGGGTTACGGGGGATAAATGTATGGACGCCACGCTAGCGCGGTTGACAGTAATGGCCGACACTCGTGCATTAGGGTGATTGCGAGGCTCAGGCTGGAGCCGAGGTGCCACAAAAAGAGATGCAGCGATCACACGATCGGGCTCTCAGCTCCATTAGGGCCAGCGGGAGAGCCATGCCGCTAATCAATGGGTGTGTGTGGAATGAAGGATAGGGGTGGATGGATACGGTGTAGAGGAGACAGAATTCAGAACCAGAATGCAAAGTAGTTCTAGCATTTTCCAATTCCAGTTACGTACAGTCATCATATATACTTGATGTAAGATCACACACACACACACATATATATATATATATACAGTACTGTGCAAAAGTCTTAAGCATGTGCTATTTTTTAAATACAAATATTGTTATAGATGTTTATTTTATGATTTCTGCATTATAGAGTCAGTACAAAAACAATTCAGATTCCCGAAGCATTACTTTTCCAAATTAAAAAAATTTTTTATCTGAATAATGTTTTTATGTCAGTAAAGAAAGACCATATTACAGAAGAGACCACTTTTCAGACAAAAAGCAGAAGGCTCCTGGGTTTTACTGCAAAAAAAATAAATAAATAAAACAAAAAAGAAGCAAGTGAGACAGTCAAAGTCTCCAGACGAACCATAGCATGTTCTCCAAGATGCTCATGAAAACTTACAGCTCATTTCCTTGTAAAACTTCACTAATTGTACATAGGACTACTATTTAAGAAAAAAACAAAAAAGGCAAAGAGTCATCACACCAAATATTGACTTACTTTAGTTCGGCACTGTTTACTGCATGTAGTGCTACTTTTTCTTTTAAGTAGAAAGATTTAATGTCATTATTTTTGAAGTCATTTTTACCATACAGCATTTCTTTGCACTTTTGCACAGTACTGTACTGTATATGATACATTTCACTGCGTGTTGTACCTGTATAACTATGCATGTGACAAACAAAGCATTTAGTCCAATTGCAGATCTCAGTTTACATGCGTAGTACAGCAACACCGATGTCACCATGACAACATGACGATCAGTTCTCTATTTAGTAAATGATTCGATTGCTTACAGGTTATTGGACTGCATGTCTCCCGTGCATTTTTCTGAGAGTTAATGATGAGGTGCAAACTTGCAAATAATTCTAATTTCAAAATAGTGGAAATAATAATTTGAAAAAATGCTGATTATTATTATTAGACAAGGTCAGACGAGAGAAAGACAGACAGAGAGAGGGAGAGAGAGAGAGAGAGAGAGAGAGCGCGAGAGAGAGAGAGGTGATGTACTCCAGTGCCTCTCTGATAGGTTCGAATGAGACAAGGTGTGAACAGACCTCTGTGCCTGCAGCTGACAACAGATAGCACAGACATGGTTGTTTAGACATCACATCATCGATCACACACTGACTCTCTCTCTCTCTCTCTCTCTCTCTCTCTCTCTCTTTCTCTCTCTCTCACACACACACACACACACACACACACACACACGCTGAATGTAGAGGTATGACACCTGACACAATGCCCTATCAGCTCTATGCTTGTCTTCAGCAGGTGTGTGTGACAGATTGATTGAATACAGCACTACATTTTGTTTAGGTTGATCATTGATCTCACTTAATCACACCGGACCTTCTATTACCTGAATGCAACCTTTGTTTGATTAAAAAAAAAAAAAAATCTACAAAAAAAATTTAAAACCTGTTATTTATTTTTTTCCCTGATTTTTTTTTCGGATTCTGACCTCTGAGTGCATTTTCTCTTTCTCTAAAAAAAAAAAAGGTGCGTGCTGCTTTAGCCAAACAGCTGAAGGGGAAAAACAGCTGTGTTACAGTTTTATTTCAGAATGAACTCAGCAGGGAGATGTGAGTTAACCTCTGGTCACTGGACTTCCACTGGGTGAAGGACGGGGAACCACTAAAACCAGAGGACGCTGACGACCCTTATAAAGAACGGGCCGTGCGTTTGGCCGGTTTGCAGTTCGCAGCTCTGATGTGCTACGATTCACGATCCTAATGTTTCAAGCAACTACACTGCATAAACTGATTACGATGTTCAGTGTTGGTCTTGTTTCTATTCGCACGTAGGGAATGAGTTTCACCGAATGTGTCTGCTGATAACGGAGTGCGGGTGAAAGCGAGGATGTGTGTTCGTAGTTTCGTGGTTGCACTCATCAGTGTTCAGAGGTTCACAGGTTATCAGCCAGCCCTCGGCTCTCGCCAACCTCATTACCTAACGTGGCTGCATCAGCACCTCTTTTTCGCCCCTTCCTTAAGTGTTTACTGAACATGCCGGATATATGTTTACATGTAACTGGAACCAAAATATAATCCTTCTTGTTTGCACCCATCATTCTCGCAATGATACCACTGTCACTACCAACTACTCTAAATGTTGTTATAGTGATTATTTTTTTATTTTTTTTATTTTTTTTATGATTTATTGATCTGAGCTTTAATCTAATTCTCAAAAATCGGTACATATTACATCAATCTACGGCGTGAATAGTCTGTGTTGTTATAGGTGGAAAGGTCTGGTATGACAAACTACATAAATGGATTTCAATTGTACATCTTTGCTTAATGGTGTCTGCTGTTTCAATAACAGTCTTTTTTTTTTTTCTCATACTGGCTAAAAAAAAAAGTTTGCATTTCACTACTCAACTCTCTTTGCCGCTAAATGCATGTTTGCTGTAGTTCCGTGAGAGGTCATGATTTGCGAGAGCTTGCAGCTATCTTTCTTCCTCCTACTTCTCTTCTGTGTGTGGGATCATGTTTGTATGTTTGTCCTGAGATCTTCTGTGTTTGTTCACTGGTGCATGTTTGTGTGTTAGGATAATTAGCCTCCCAAACAAAGGCTGTGGTTATTGTCCCCCCCCCCCGGGGCTCCGGCTCTGACCCCATCGCCAGCGGCAGCTTGGAGGGCATGTTTGAGATAAACACCAGAGCCACGCACAAACACACACACACACACATACACACACACATACACACACACAAACACACATGCACACAACCTAAACACACAGCAAACCATTTACCCCTGTAGTGAGAACAATTAATCAGAGCTAATTTAGGCCTAACGTGCTTATATGTAAATGAGGCAAAGAACGAATTGGCTAATGATTTAAAAACACACACACACACACACACACACACCACGTTGCCGCATGGACAGTTCACACGGGACTCATAACTAAACAACACTAATTAAAAAAAACATAATAAGAGGATGACTTATTACGGAGCCCTTGCTGTATGTGAGCCCCCTGGCACTCGTCTACTGTGTGAGCCAACTCTCCTGTACACACACATTAGCCTTAAGCCATGAGGCTATTATACAAGGCCGTAAGGGCACTTTGGAAGCCAATAAGCACCCAAATGTCAGCCCTCATTAGACTATGATAGGGGTAAACAAGAAACTTTTAGCAAAGCCAACTGGTTAAGAAATCTATCAGGCGCACAATGGTGCTAAACAAGGCTAAAATGGCTTCAGCCGAGTCGGATTGATTGTCACAGTGAAGCCGGAGGAAGAGCGACTCTTCCCTGCCAGGTTAAAACCCCGGCACAGAGGGAAGCTTCTAAAAACTGTCCAGTGGCAGCGTGCCAAGTCCAATAGACTCGTGTCCATTAGTGTCTGTTTCAGCGTGCCGCTCTCCTCTGGCTATTCATCTCAGGAGCTGTGTGTCCCTGCTGCTCTTTACAAAACACACATGCGACCTTAGCGTGTTTACACACACACACACACACACACACACAGAGGCACACGCAGATTACAAACCCCACCGCACGCTCACACATCCCCGGCATCTGCTAACATTTACTTAATAATTTAACACCGAGCCACCGTCAATAACATTTCCATAAGGGAGAGGACGAGAAGAAGAGGGAGAGAAAACACAGGGAGAGGAATAAAACAATTGTGGGATCGATGGTGCAAAAAATTGGTTTTATCGAGTGCTCTTTCTCACATTTCCCCCCAGACACAGACGAGAGAACGGAAGGCGCGCAGGCCCCCCGCTCTAAGAGCCGCACAGGAGGAGGGGGGGGCACAGGGAAGAAAATAAATGAGATTATTGATGTTACACGTCAAAAATAATTGCTCAGATTTCTGCTCAGAGGGAAGGGAAAAGATGCTGATGGATTTGTTGATCCGTGAAAAGGCTTCATTTCGCAGGTGGACTGAGGAGTCTGACGCTTCCGCATTATTTATTTATTTATTTTCCCTTCGCCTGACCCACAGGAATATTTGTAAGGATGTTTACTTCCTCAATTCATCTCCAGGCTAAAACCTTTATGGAGGGGAAAGAGTCTACAGCTTCAATCTATTCGTTTGTTTCAGCAGCCCGCCCTGTTTAAACACCGTACAGTCGACCCTCGCCACTTCGCAGTTCGAATTTCGCGGCTTCACTCTATCACGTTTTTTTTTTTTTCAAATACAGTATATTCGTTAAAAAGTTGATTGAGACAGGAAAATGTGGGTTGTGCTCGGTTGTCTTGAGTCAATTATTTTTATTTTTTATTTTTTATTAACTTTTTTCCAAAAAATTGGGTGTTTATTTCAAGTCTAGAGGGCTCTAATAATGTTAAAAACCGTATTTAGAAGGTCGTAAACAGGTTTTCTATGCTCTAACTTCGCGGAAATTCACTTATCGCGGTAGAGTCTGGAACGGATTAACCGCGATAAACGAGGCTTTACGGTATACGTCATTTCATGTCACACATATAAGTTGCATTTATTAAACCTGTGATATGATATGCTGATAAATAAATTTAGCCAACATCTTCTGACCAATCAGAATTGAGAATTCAAAAGCTCTATGTTAAAATAATAGTATAATAGTGTATATTAACATGAGTTCATAACATAGAAGGTGACTACAATGAACTGTTATTCAATTTTCACCTGCAATCGTTACCTGACAAAATTATTTATAAGGACAAGATGGTTGTGTTTCTTGCATTCACGTCACTAGGGACAATTTGATGCCAGAGATCTTGAAGATCCCATGTTGTCTCACACAACTGAAGTCGATACATAGTCAGGAACAGCGTAGCCCTACAAACACCAACCTGATTACTCACTTCACACACCGGATTAAGAGACGGATAGTAAGGGGGGAAAAGTGGGAGAGGAAAGAAAAGGTAGGGAACAGAATGACTTTTTTTGTCTGGGACAGTTTTTTTTTTTTTTTTTTTTTTGATCTTGAGTGTCTCAAAACTGTCGGCTTATCCGCTCTGATCGTGGTGGTCTGGCCCGGTGTAGAGTACCCGGACATATTCCCCCACTTCTAGGCAGCATCTGTATCTGTTGCTGCTTGCCAGCGCAAGTGTACAATAGGCAGCGTTGGGCGATTGAAATTCACTCCGGCTCTGTCCCCGCTCTGTCCTGAAAAGCGATCTGGGCTGAAGGGGAAGATAGGCGCTGACCCGCTGGCCCCAGCGCCTCCTCTGAGCCGGCCATTTGAGCACCGCCTGAATGAAGACGGGCCTACGTCACTCACACACACACACACACACACACACACCAAAACACATACACAAGCTTCATCAGATAGCGTTTCCATGGACTGAATGCCTCAGACCCCAGGCCACTGAGTGTGTGGCATCAACCGCCTGCTTCAAACGGCAACTCCTCAGGCTCTCATTTCCTTTACCCATTGTGCGCCGTTTGAATCCGAAAAAATGTGACGATCCACCAGAAAAAAAAAAAAAAAAAGAGTGGACTCTCTCTGGCATGGTTTATTAGGCTGAGTAACCAGTCTTTAGTGTAAATACAATCATATACTGCAGTTGCTTTGGTGTGGATCAAAATGCTTTTAACTGGAGGTGTTTGATAGATTGAATGTGCAAGTTTCGCTGACTGACGTTCAATGTGGAAGCGTGCAACACAAGAGCAAACACAGATCAAATAATCAAAAGGTTGTGTTCAGCTCTGAGCACCAAGAGCCAAGCGTAAACACAATCAGGAGCAGCTACTGGAGAAAAACCTCAGCAGAATAAAGCCACTGGCAGCGATAGATGGAAAACAGAAGTGTGTGATAAACACCTGAGAACGCCTCGGCGGAAAGGCACACGCACGTCTCTTTTTTATCACACCCGCGCACGTGCATGCAAATTTGCAACTGCGTCCTAAATTAATTCAATTACTTTAACGCGACGTATGCATGATATAACGATAATCCAACAGTCCTTGCATATTGCCGTAAAGTTCACAGCCACATACAGCTTATACTCTGCAACGTGCGAGCACGTGTGGAGAGGAGATAACTTTACGAGCCTCATCTCGATAGCCAAATGTTTCCAAGGCCTCGTGCTCTGCTCCCGGGGGCACTTCCTGGCCCTCTCAGCTTACCCGTGAAGGGGGCAAGGCGTAATCAGATCGCAGTGGTCGGCCATTGTCTCCTGTGGTGAATCTCATCTTTTCAAGCTGACCGTTTTACTGTGGAATCTGTAAAATAATTCGGCTGGGCCCACCTCTCAGCCCTGGTGTCAGTAAATACCTGTCATCAAAGTGTCTTAGTGCGGTAATGTGCCACAGATGGAGATGATGTTTTTTTCTCCCTTCAGTTTGGATGCCAAGTGTGCGAGCCGAGCTCAAGCGCTCAGGGCCCAATAACTAAATTAGCCTGTGACTGGATATGTTACATTATTTTGATTAATATGATAGTCTGTTTTTTTCATTTAAAAACTCTTTACCTACACTTCTACGGTTCAGCTCATCTCTCAGCTCATCTCTATAGTCACACGCTTTAAAGTACTACATAAGCAAAAGTTTGTTCAGATGTACACATTTTGTAAAAAAATGTTGTTTTTTTTTTGGACTAGGACGTTGAATATTTTTAACGGTGGCCGATGACGAGCTAGGCTTTTTCATGAGCCAGTAGGGACACTAGACTGTAACGAAAACCTTCCAAAACAAACAGTAATGATCTCAAACAGATCTGATGTATCGATCTGGACAAACAGGGAGTAAAATCAATGCCATCGATGAGCACATAGAGTTTTCTTCTCGCTCATTTGTCATAACTAATCAATATGCCAATGAGAAAAGAATACACTCTGCCAGCATGTGCATGCCTCCAAGTTCACGAAGGATTTGCCAGCTGATAGAGCTGCTTGTCAAAACTGCACCGGTTCTAAGCTCTCTCACTTGGTCCTTTGCTGTGTGCTCTGTCTCTCACAGCCGTTATTGACATTTTACCACTAACCTTCTCTTTTACACTAACTTTAATGTGAGGTCTGTTATCAGATGTGGCCGAGGTGTGGAGTTTCAGCCGCCCTCCTCCTTCTTTTCTCTGGGTTATTCATCCCCTCTTCCTGTGCTCTGAAAGTCAAGCTTCCCTTTACAAAACCCCCGTGCCCTTATCTTCCTGACCCACCACCACCTCACCCACCACCGCACCCCCACCCTACTTTCCAGTGCACTTGCGGTGCTCTGTTCTCAATAGCCAGGAGAGCCATGGCTCTGTCTCCAGGGACTGGCAGTGGGCACAGGGACACAGCACTCCGCCGCTTCTGAAGGGTGGGATCACTGATCAAACCATAGGCATGGATCCCTCAGGGGACATTGTGTTTACTGTGGTAGCTTCCCTACACGCCTGATAACGCAAGGGGTCACTACATGCAGTTCTGCACAGACTACTCTCACCTCCATCTCGCCATATTTACAAGAACTAGAGTTGCTGCACTCGTTAAATGGGGAGTCAGTGATTGTTACCAGAATACTTTTAGCAAGATTTGTTCCCTTTACTTTCCGGCAGCTGTCAATCAACCAGGCTCCGTGGCACCCTACGTTCTGTAAACGAGACAAAAAGAACCCCAAAGTTATCTGGAGCACCAATATTCCAACCAATCCCGACAAGGAAGTGACCTTCCTGTCAATCATGTTGCCTGTCAATCCAGAGAGCTCTGCCTCTTGTACTAGCATTGAGGATTTCTTTCTTAGCAGTGCGTATCCAAGTGTTTTTGCAGACGTGATATAAGGAATGTGTTTGCATTTTGAGCCAAAGTCCAGATCACTGACGAAGTACAAAAAACTGGCATGGTCAGCTGGTGTTTACTGGAAAGCTCAATTTAGCAGAAAGCTACAGAATGTTGAACAGGTCTGTGCTGTGAACTGAGGCAGTATCGCATAGCTTTGGGGCAGTCATTTCTACAAGTGCATTTGAAGAGTTTGCAGTGGGAGGCAGTGGAACGGGACAGCAGAGAGAGGTGCTGTCTGGGTGGGTGGTCAGAATCATTGGGCAGATATCAGTCATCATGCCTGGCTCAGAATTCAATCTGGTTCTGTCTGCAGGACTCTTACATCGTCACCCCACCGATAGGGATCACGGGCAGGGCGAGTGTGGCGAATCACTAAGCTCTGAAAGGGGGAGGGGGGGGGGGGGCTCTGAGTTAAGAGATGCTTCCCGGAGTCTTTATGGCATATACAGCAGCATGGATCCTTATTTTCATTTCTAGAGCAGTCAAATAAACTGCAGATGAGTCACAGTCAGTTCCACAGTATTTCCATGTTCCTTCAAATACCTTCATGGAATTTGTCGTCAAGTAGTCCGGAGGATGTCTAAGTGGGCGTATAAGAAATGAACGTGAGAAAAAGTTGTTGAGAAGGACTGATTACCCATTATTAGATGTGGGAGAGCGGCTCTCCAAAAGGAAAGAAGGCTCTTCTCCCATCCGATTTGCTGAGAGGATGTACACTGGAATGCATCCGTTGAAGCAGGATTGCCTTTCCTGTTCTTTTTTCCTCCCCCTCCTTGGCCTTTTGTCTGGGGGGTCTGCAGGTGCTCGGGAGGGCACAATATCCCCATATTCATATCCTGATTCTATTCTGATGCCAAAGTCCGGTCCCAATGGACAACACCTGCTCCGACGGCCCTCCGAGCCCCACACAATTCTTGTTGTTCTGGCTCATGCATTCTCATCCATCCCCACATAGGCAATCACTGTCTGAGCCATGCTGAAGAGAGACAGCCTTTTCACTCAAATTCCCCCCTCATCTCCCCCTCAAACTCAGTTCCCATACATACTAGCAAGAGCCAGTGAATGTGGCATAACACACCTGAGGAGAACTGCAATATGGGGTCAGACTGAAACGAGTCTTAATATGGGGTCAGACTGAAACGAGTCTTAAGATGCAAGAATGTATGATGATGAGATATTACTGAAACAGAAAATATAAGCTATTTAAATACTTGAAAACTTAATATAAAAAATGCTTCAATTTTGATGGCAGTGTCATACTGCTTTGATTTCATATTTACAGCATTATAATATAAAATGACGACTACTGATTTCCCTTTGCTTGTAACCTCAGAACAACCTTTCACACCAATGTCAACTATCTTGATCTTGAGGTGAATTTCCTCTGTCTACAGAACAACCTCTTCTTGACTCCTGACCTAAAAGCCTGTCATTCCAAAACAGTTGCACCGAAGAAAAAAACACTTTCAGAGGAAAAAAAGTGAA
>JAOVYU010000041.1:5701028-5713799 GCA_025674565.1 Synodontis membranacea | reverse complement strand
TTGTTCCTACACTGTACTGACCTTAATGCGTGTATGGTCCTGTTTGGATTTTGTTTTCATAGCGCATGACGTGAGATTGTATCGCAGCTGGACTTTTACTATCTAAAGTCATTTGTCTTAAAAATGGGGCACAAAAAAAAATAAATAAAAAATGCCAACAGGGATGCAGGAGAACTGTTCTGACTGTTTAACAACATTTCAACAAAGAGCCTACACATAAAAAAAAAAGTGCGAGTGAGAACAGAAAAGAGTTCAGTGGTAAATACCAGGAAACTAGCGACAATCTGATATTTTCGTGATGACTTTAATAAGTTGAGGGCTTGCAGCTTTTTAGGGCCAAGGCAAACATCAAGGGAGTACTGATAGTGAACACTACACCGTGGGCAATTAAATATAATCGCTCCCAGCTTAGCATTGTTTGATTCCCTATTATATTCTTATCGGCATCTCCTGTCCTGTCAGGGAGTGTGAGAAAGACGTGGCGGCCGGCGAAACGGATGGCTAAAGGAATGCTGAATTCCTATTGTGCGAGCACAAAGGAGAGAGGAGCGACGGCTACGGCAAGCAAGTTTGCTTAACACTTATCGCCGCGAGTAAAGCTAACAGCGGCCCTTGCTTTCGCTTAGGATGAGGCGGGTGTGTGCCAGAGCAAAAAACGACAGATTCGATAGACAAACACTGCAAGTATTGCTTCAAGGTCAAAGCAGATTTCTACAAATCATGCACAGCCTGTGGTATAAAGCAGTTGTCTTTGTTTCTATAGTTTCACGTCTACTAACCTAAAAAATAAAAAATTAAATTTGTTGAAACGCAAAATGTAATTAAAATTTAAATCTTTTAGCTGATCTTGAATCGTCTCAAATAAACGTTCTCGATACACCCCATGTCTGTAGACGCCAACTCAGCAGCCCCACCTTGCTTTATGAACCTCCGACTAAAAGAAATCGACATCACTGTTTAGAATAATGAGCTGCCTCGAATTTATTAAGAGCCATATCCCTATCCATGGTGTTATCATCCATCATCTTTAGTTTGCTCTGGCCTTTGAAGACTCTGGACTTCTTATTGGCAAAGCAATACTGATAAATCAAGATGAAGAGTGTGTTTATTGATAAACCATTTAGGAGGATGATCTGTAACAATCATACAGGAAGGCCCGACAAGAAAGTGCACACCGTCTGTGCTGCCTCTGTGACAGCTCGCTGTTATATAAAGTAAAATAATTGGTGTTTTAAGTGATATATGAGATTACTTAAAGTAACAGAGCGTTTCATTTATATGCTGGAACGATGCAGAGACGATGAGCATTTTTTGGAAGGAGTCTCCAGTGTCAGCACTTTGCAACAGTCAGAGGTCGAGCTGTACGGTTTGTTCATTGTTGCTAGGTTGCAGAAAGCATCTTCTGGTACTTCCGCATTCCGCCATACGTTCCGCGATGTTAACCGCAACTATAAACAAATCAAATGTACATCATGTCTTTCTTTAACAAATAAGTAATTGTTAATTTAGGCAGATCGCCGTCGTATAAAAGACATACAACTCTCTGAGACGTAACAGTAACAGTAACAGTATGCTTTATTCCTTAATAACAAACATCCATAGGGTCGTGAAACTGTCGGGTTTACGAGTTTTACGACTCAGGAGAATCACCAGAAAGCACGCCCTAGATCATTTATCATAGGTTGCCTGGGACTTTCATTATCTGAATACTTTTATTCATACACTCTCCTGGGCTATGATTGACCGTTTGAAACGCAATACTGCTTTATCAATATCTGCTTTTCTGCGGCACGTTCACTTCGAGCGCAGCAGTGTTTCAAACTGAGGATGAAAGTGCTCGGATGTCTACAGAAGATCAATAGAGGCTTTTAATTCAAGCCAGAATCTCTCTTTTATGCAAATGCAAACAGGAGCATATTTGCGAGATGAGATTATTTGACATTTGGAGAGTGCAAGCTGAAAGAAACTAACTAACTAAATAAATAAATAAATAGACGGCGTGAAACAAAGCGGCGTAATATTATAATGTAATAATTGGAATTTATGCTCATTGCGTCTGCTTTTATTTATCGCTTTTATTTATTCCTAATTACGGTCCATTCTGTCAATCCATTCGTTTATCCAGAGAGTTCAACCACCTGCTATGTTGAGGCACGCTTCATGGTCTTTTGAGCGGACTTCAGTCTCTTTGCTCAAGAAAGTCTTGACATTTTAAAGGAACATCAGGAGGGAGGGAATGGTTAGGAGGAGTTACTCCGGCATCCGGACTGCGGCTTTGCAAAAAAAAAAAAAAAAAAAAAAAATCGACGCTGAGGGCAGACTGAAGCCAGCCAAACATTAAAGTGAAAAGTCTCTTGTGAGATGCTGTAAGTGTGTATATATGAGGTTGAGGGGCACAAAAATCTGGATTTCTTTTGACTGGGGTTGAGGCAGAGGTCAGTTACTGATGAGATTTTTCTTTCCCCCCAAAATAAATTAATACGTCAATTGACGGAGAGGATCTTTTTTTTTTTTTTTTTTTTTTTTTTTTTGTACGCGTGACTCAAACAAATCCAGATGCATGTTAGAAGGTCTGTCAACTGTAAACGTAAAGGTCTGTTTTATTTGGGGTGATTGTATAATGGCAAGAAAATTTGGGCAAGACAAATGTGTTTGTCGCCAAGACGGACTCAGGAAAGAAAATGAGGGTGCAAGGGATCTTTAAATCTGTCTCATTGGATGGAAAAGAATAATCGCAGCAATTATTCCGCCAAGCAAAACACAGAGTTCACAGAGCTCATGAGCCAGCCTTTTGTATCTCAACACACACACACACACACACACACACACACTTCTGTTCAGCACTCTTCAGGACTCTCCTTCATTAAACCCATACATTTGGATGGCTTAATTCATTGCAACTGCTGGTGGCTCACATACTCCAAAAATTCAAACGGAAGCCAACTTTTTCCAAAGAGACAGTTAATCTTTTTACAACTATTTAAGGACATCTGACATAAATATTGCAATAACATCATCTACGAGGCCAAACCTCATGATGGAAACAATCACGGCGGATAATATGTTCTAAAAAAAAAAAAAAAAAAGGTCAGACATACAGTATCTGAGCTGCAGTTTGGCAATACCTACAGCGTACCGTATAGAAGCTTAACATAATAAGATGTTGCAGCGGCTGTAACTTTTCATTTACAGCAATTGTTAAATGTAGGCTTTTCGGCATAATTACATAAACAGTTCTTTGCTCAAGATAGAGTGATAATTTGTTGGCCCGATTTTAAGCCTGGGCTTAAAAGTTGAGCCGGGATTTTCGAAGCTTTCTATTTCGCGTGATTTACACCGCGCAGAAATTTTCGCGAATGGATATGTGGTTTCTTCAGCTGAATGAAATAATGGCAAAGACGTGATGAGGAAGGATTTATCGCTTTCTTCATTTGCCTCAGAACAGCATGTGTGTGTGTGTGTGTGTGTGTGTGTGTGCGTGCGCGTGTGTGTGTCTACAAGGCTGTAGCTGTCTGGGACCGTGAGTGCTTTCATGTGTTTCACTGACAGCGGGGTGGTGTTTTATCCTATCATTTACACTCTCATCTCCAGCACGATGACAGCGAAGCTCCACACTTGTTACCGTGCTGACAGAAGGAGTACAATGGCCTTGTTAGAGACAGACACACACACACACACACACACACACACTCACACACAAACCTCATCAATGAGTGAGTTATGTCAGATGGACTCTTTAACTTTTGGCGAAAAAAAAAATAAAATTCTGAAAAAAAGAAGCAGCATTTTGCCAAAGAAAAGGCTTTGCGATGTAAAAATCTCAACAATCACAGATCTGAAACCGTTCATTCGTCCCATCAGTTTAAGCTGAATGGAAAACAATCACCGCTGATGATGACTGGAACAGGGCTTTCGTTGAGTAAATCCACCAACAATAACATCTGTAATGGTTGTAATGGCGGGGTAAGAATCCGTGTCGTTTTTTTAGCTCTGCAGTCGTGCAGACGGCAGAAAACACGCTTGTGTGCGTGAAATGAACTGTAGCTAGAAAACCGTTTACCCTCCCGGCTTGAGACGCGTCCAGATCAGATTAGTTCCCCACATCGACCACTAAAAAATTCAAAGAGTGAAATTGAAAGCTGTAGCCAAGAGATACCGCCGGGTGATACAAAGTACGGATCACAAAGAGGATATTTCCTCCACTTGTAAGGCTGATGAGGGCCAAAGTTCAGGGCCTTTTATGTTTTATTTATCTGCTGCCAGTGATTTCAGTGGCAGGAAATGTTTGTCTTATTAACGATTGAAGAGAATTTGCTAAATGGTATATTTTCACAATGTATGATGTTCAAAGATGACCAAAAAAAAAACAAAAAAAAACATTAGTTTAGCTGTCCGATTAGTTTAGGTACTTTCTAGACTCTTTCAACAAGCCATTCCTTCACTTAGAAGCCTGTTAACTACCGCTGGGTTCAATGCAAAAATAAACATTTCTGGCAACTCACGAGCTTTTGCGGAAAGACGGGCCTTTTTTTTTTTTTTTTCCAGATGCTCCTGTATTAAATAAAATGATGGATGGTCATGCTCAGAATACTGTAGGAAAACACAGTACTGAATTTCTGCCTTTACAAAGTTTTACAGACGACACGAGGGAAAATATATCTCCGTTACTCTACGGTTGCAGACTTCCATGCCATGGGAGTATTTGTTTCTGGATTAAAAAAAAAAAAATCTGGATATTTTCCTAGTCGAATTTTGCAACGCGTTCCTAAGGGTTTGACCAGAGATCCACAGAGATTGGGTTTGACTCTAGTTCGGCTCAATCATCAGAACATGATAGGAAAATGTCTGTTTGCCGCACTACTGCACAGAACACGTTCACGTCCTTTACCTTTGAAATGATTCATGGCCGTGAAATCCTTGATTTACTGTCACCGGAATGATCACCATGAAACAACATGTCAGTGAACTCCCCAATGAAGTGGCACTCAATTCATTATACCAGACATCCCTGCTCATTGATTTTTCTCGCTATATGACTGCGCGAAAATGTAGTGCAGCTATGGTGGGATTGATCTACGCGCTCGAACCTTTTTTCCCCTCCTTGCACACCGTATTTTCTGCCCAACTCTCCCACAGAAGACAAGAGGCCTCTATTTATTTCGTCTCTCTGGAGATAGCGGCATTTATCACCGAAGCCGCCTGTCCCCAAGTCCACAAGATCAACCCATCACCACCACAATAAACGTCAGCTAGCGATGATTGATGCAGCTAATGAAATTGATTAGCCTGTCCCAGCACATTGCACTCCCATGATTCACAGCGCTCTGTTTACTCTACCCGCAAAGATTAGGTGAAAGATGAGCTGTTCAAGGCCTAGTGTGCACGCAGGGGAACATCTCTGGACACTGTTTATGGCCGACCTTTATTATAATTTTATTTACGCCGATGACTCCAGGCAAGGGTAAGGTTCCAGGTTGTCCAACATTCTTCCATATATCCCTTCACATAAATAGCAATACCACAATGATTTGTGTACATTTAAAACACTTTCTAGTGCACCTTAGTGCAATCGTTCACTAGTCCGGGTACTTCAGCATTTCCTGATGTCATGCAAAGTACACACATGGCCCAACACGTCTGGAGCGTAAACCCCAAATCACAGCAATACAAGCCAGACAGAAGGGAGTCAGTTCTATCAGTGTGGACTTTGTAGGTGGGCTTCTGCAAGACAGCGCTGAGGCAACATGTACGGGCAAAGAGGAAGTCTACGCCTCTGGCTTCACATTTTGGTATCTCAGAGGTTGACGGTGACTTTGCATCAGCTTCGACGTTGACTTTTGATCGACGGGACGTGAGAGGAGATCAGCTAATCTGCTCTAAATTACTTTATAAATAATTCCTGGATGACAGGCGCTGTCTGCAAATGCCCCAGCAGATGAACTTCGGCTCATCACAAATGACTTTATTAGGCAGCAGATAACACTTTACAGCACAGTGTCAGCTGCCAGGGCCCCAAAAGCACCAGGCGGGATGTTTGATGTAGTGCATTTTTATCCACTGCTATCATAAAGAGCCATCAGACGGAAAATAAGAAGACCTGCTGGCCATCCAGGTAAAGGTCATCATCAATGTCAAAGGTATTAGTATTACTGCTATGGTCTAGTCAAGAGAGTGAGCATATTCAAGTTCCCGTTGCTTGTTGTTTTTCTCTGACTAGGGCCATCGTGGCCTTATGAATATGACGGACCCTGGAGGCATCTCGTCATCGCTTCTTCCGAGGGACGCGAAACGCCTTGACTTGAACTTTCCATCGGCCATGTAAACAGAGCAATCATCGGGAAAGATGTTTAGAAAAGGAACTCGAAACGTATTTTTCCTCTTGCTGTTTTTACATTGACGCACATGTCTGATGGCTGAAAAGAGTGAGAAGTGAAAACGAGCGAAACGAGAAGGAAAAAGCGAAAGTTTTGCATGGCCTTCACTTCGTGTTTCTTCAGTGTCGTAGCTGTTTAATGGATGTGGCCGGGTGCTGAGATGCAGAGCGCTAGTGGCGCTGAGTGAGAACTCATCCGTACCTCTGTTGAAAAAAAAAGCACAAAACTGGCTTTATCCATCCCGCAGCTGTAAGTTAAGCAATGATGACGTGCTCTTCTGGCCAACATTAATCTTTAGAGCATGGTTTAAAACTAACAAGAGGCTTTGCCCCAAGGCAGCAAATGACGAGTGAAAGGGGAGAAAGAAAAAAAAATGCACAGTCCCTTGATAAATACTTTTTCTTGTTAATTCATTTCTTGTTAACACTAGACACAGGATAACTATATTCTAGTGCAAAAGTGAAGATGGCTCGGTGTGTCAAAGTAGTGTCAATGGACAATATGGCTTTTTTTGACATGACATGCCAAAGCTCTAAACCCCTCTGACATGTCAGGATGGCAGTTGTGTGCCCCAGCGACACATTATTGTTGTTAACAGTGTTATCGTTACTCTGTGGCCGCAGATAAGTGGCGCGGCGCTGAAGGGAGAGACCATCCAGTCCTGCCAAAGTCGGACAGAGGAATCTGCCTCTGCTTTATGCCAGTGGGCAGAGGAGTGCAGCAGAATAGGGGGGTTCGAGGTAGCAGCGTTGCTGTTAATGTTGTTTGGGTTTGAGTCCAGACAGGAATTCTGCTTTATCAGAGCCTGGGGACCTATCAGGGCAGTCCATCCCCTCTAAAGTGTCCATTACAGGGCCGATAGGGCATGAGCTCAGTGTTTCCCATGGAAGTGGCCTCTCAATGATGAGTGACACTTGGTCTCTCTCTCTCTCTCTCTCTCTCTCTCTCTCTCTCTCTCTCTTTGTCTCTCATTCTCTCTCCTTTTTGGCTTAACTTTCCTCCAGGCTCAGCTCACAGCCAACAAAAATCATACGCGTTTTACAAAATCGAATTGTACTCTGGGTTGGTTATCTTTCCTCTGCAACATCATTATCAGAATCATCCACGTCACCCACTCATGTTCTGTTAACAAGAAAAATAGAACCATTTCAATAACCGGACAAATCATGCATGCTATGTCTGGCAAAAGCTGTGTTAAATGTTTTTCCTCATATCCAAGTGCTACGCACTGTCCATACCAGCCAAGGCCAACAAGTAATAGTAATCTGTTCTGCTCGCCAGCCCCCATTCTGAAGCTCTGTGGCAGGTCTGGATAGACAATGTATGCGTTGTTGCTATCTGCCACTTGCTGTACACGCAGGACAGACAGTTGGGACTGGTGTCGGGCTTGCTGCCTTGAACCTCTTCAGAGCTGTGTGGCTTTTTGCTGGGCTCTGCTGGATACTGGGACTTGCTGTCAAATGCCTCTTTTCATGGTGCTGGTGTGCTGCAGATTGAGACATCAAGAACCGCCTGCCAGCAGAAAACGTGTGCTTCTTTTCTAGGTTAATTGTCAATCAAAAAGTTTTTTGTTGTTTTGTCCTTTTTTGTCTGAAGGGAGGAGTTGAGTGTGGAGACGAATACACGTGTTTGTGAATAGGGTTACCACCTGATTTAGCCAAATGGCATAGTAAGAAAAACAAAACAAAAAAAAAAAAAAGCCATGAGCTTTCGACTGAGGTCATCACAGGTTGACTCGTAACCAGTGGTCTCATGGTGAGATCATAGTAGGCCGCTTTAGATTCTCGTATTTTTAACGTTGCATTCCTGTAGAGTTGGGTCCTATTTATGGTGTGTAGCTTGGGTCAGTATCTTCATGGATTGCATTTTGAAATAAGACTAAACTAAGTGCTTAAGAAAGACCACTGACAATAACAGGATGACTGATTCAGCTATCCCATGTGAAGACAGCCGCAAAAACACCTTACAGAATCTCTTCACTTTCAGTCAGCACCTGGTAAGTACACACAGCTTTACTCTCACCATCATGCACAAGTGCACCACGCTGTCTTCTGCACAATCCAGTAAAACCCTATGAATAGCTTAGTTTGAGTCCAACTATACATCTAAATGCTCAAAATTGATTTTTCCCCTCTTTCTATGTAATTGGCAGTTGGAAGCATTTTTTTTTTTTTTTATCCACCCTTCTCTATCCACTTTTTTTTCATGAATAACGCAACAAGCTCCTGATCCAAGCTTTCAGCCATGCTGTTTATTTATCTATTTCTTTCTTTCCCCTTCGTTTTCTCTATTACACTTTAGATGAAAAGTGGCCAAAGAATGGCTGTGACAGCCATGCCTAATATCTCTTTCTGGCAATTTTGGCTCTCTCCCCCCACCTCCTCCTCCGCACTTGATGTCTTTATATTCTCCTGAGAGTGCGGTGGGAATGAAAGGAGCCAGGCCTGGCGAGTGACCTCCGCGGGAGGAGAGTATTAAAAGATGGGCGAGAGAGGGTAGAAGATGGAGAAAAAGAGATGGCAGGCGAGGGAGAGTGGCTTCCCTGCCGAGAGCAGGCCATCTCTGCTGGCAGACTAAAGCTGGCCTTCAGACGCCTTTTGTCAAAAAGAGTGGAAGAGAAGAGAGACTCCTCTTCACTGGAGCTGAGACAATAGTGGGTTTTGTCGTCCATGAGGGCTCTCCCGGTGTGAGATAGAAGGGCCCATCTTAGTGAAGGGTAGAGCCTTTGGGCCTTGCAGATGTTGAAATAGGGATGATTTATTAGACAGGGTGTCCTCGGTGGCACTTGGCTATCGTCCCAGACAAGAGAGAGGGAGAGAGACAAGGAGGGAGAGCAGTGGGCCAATGCAGATCAGAAACATCTTAATACCGTGTATGGGCATGGAGAAATTTGCAGGAACCATCATGGTATTTTCTTGCCCTCTTTTGAGCTGAGAAAATAACCTTGGAGTCAGACTGTTTCGTTCAGCTTACGGCCTGCTGAGCTTTCAGTTGTGCCCTCTGTCACTCGCTATCTTTCGGTATACATGCTTTCGCCTCTTACGACAGAAATTAAAGCAATATCAGGAATGGACAGTAACTGCAGGTTGATACTCATATCCATTTTAACATGGAATCATTATCACTTAGCGATAAATAATTTGCTTTAATAAATATTTCGCGTTGTATTTTATTTTTGGTTCCATTTGAGGTGATTTTCAGAGCAAATTTCACATAGCTATTAATTATTGCACCCCAAGAAATATGTAGATTTACTAGCTAGAGCTACTAGAGATACTGTATAGAGCAGACTTTTTTGTGCCACCGCACATTTTTGACACTGGAAAAAGCGCACGGCACACCTGGCGACGGGGGTGTGTGGGGGCGGAGGGTCAGTTGGGCGAGCGATTCCCGACGGGGGGGGGTTTGGACGAGCAATCGCCGACAGGGGGTGAGAAATCACGGACCGGGGTATTTATATGCACACGCGATCGCCAACGAGGGGGTAAGAAATCGCGGACCGAGGTATTTATACGCCAGCACGATCACCGACAGGGTGGGGCACGGCACACCTCATGACTTCTCACGGCACACTAGTTGGGAAACACTGGTATAGAGCATCGGTAATAATTCATTCCAAACTTTTCTAGCAGAGTCTGTTGTTTCGAAGATTTCAGGCTACTTGGCCTGGTCACAACATGGATGGAATTTATTAGTGTGAGGGTTGCACAAAGAATGAAATAATTTCATAAAATGTAAAATTAGCTTGAACGCGTGTGTGTGTTCCGCGGTTCAAATTAACAGTTGGCTCGATAAGTCATGCAACATGAACATGCATAACTGAAGCGCTTGCTAACTTTCCACTAACAAAATCCAAACCAAATTAACATCAGTGCCAACATTACTGTGTAACCTGTAAAGTCTCACCCGCTTCAGTTATCTAAGACTGTGAAAATCGATAGGGGGAAGAAAAAACAAACAAAATCACATCAGATACCTTTCCTTTTTCTGAATAGCTACATTTCCTAAAAATATCGTTGACACCATTGCTCCCACCCGCCCCTTGCTTTCCCAGCCCGGACCCCTCCTTAAACTCCACGGGCAGAATCGAACGGCTTTTAATCTTCCCTATTGTTTGTCCACTTTATGTCCAGCATTCTTAATGGACCTCTGAGGGTTAGTTAAAGAGTGAAAGTTTAGACAGCCTTCATCAAGACAGGAGAGAAGATTGATTGGCAATGTAATTTCCCATCGCCCTTCTCCCTCAAGCCGGCCGCTGCCTGGAGGAGCTGTATGAGGGTGTGTGAAAGCAAGAGCTCACAGATGAAAAGACTGATTGCCTCTCTGTGCCGAAGACAGAGGTCTATTGGCAAACAGTGCTACACAATGTGGCATGTGACTAGGCTAGGCAAGAGGGCTGACGTGAACAGGAGAAGGGGTCATCAGTCATCCAGGCGAGGGTCACTCTGTGCCATATCTCTCTCTCTCTCTCTCTCTCTTCATCTCTCTTTCATTCTTTCCTTCGCTTTCCCCCCTGAACTCTTTCTCTCCCTCTCTCTCTTTCTCTTTCCCTCTCTCTCTCTCTCTCCTCTCGGTCCGTCTATCATGTCTACCATCGTTCAGTGTTAATATTTTGACACATTCAAGAAAAAGAATCTAATAAAAAAAAATCACAAATGTCCAAGCAGGTGTAAACAATTGGCCAAAAAAATCAATGATGATTTAACACAGCTATCTAAAAGCAGTAGGATGGAGGGAAGGATGGAAACTTTATATTATATGATTATAAACGTCATGTCACGGATGACAGTAAGCAACTGAAACATGCAAGGAGAGAAAGAGAGAGAAAGAGAAAGAATAAAGGGGAAAAAAAACGAACAGTTTTTTCTCTCAGCGAAAATGATTTTCCATTTCATTTACGCAAACCAGCAACACTGTCAGCTTGACTCTGTTTAAATGACTGAATCTTTACTCCTTGCTGTCGGTCAAAATGTTCAGCATCAGCGTAAACCCTTTGAAAATATTTGAGTTTTCTCTCCCCAGCCATGAATAAATGCTTCTTTTTTTTTTCCGGTGGAAAAAAAGTGCTGTCTTTGTACAAAAAAAAAAAAGTGTCAGTTCCATCCGGGAGTTACAGCAAAGGTTAATGACAAACAAGGGACAAAGAGTAGCATACACATCGCCCTCTCTCTCTCTCTCTCTCTCCCGTCTCTCGCTCTCTCCCTCCCTCTGTTTCCTTTTCTCTCACTCACTATCTCAATGCCTGTTTTTTTTTTTTTTTTATTTCTGTGGATTAATTATTCTCAAGCAATCATGTCTCCGATGCTACATTTTGTCCCGAATGAAAAGAGCGACAGATAGAGAGAGCGCTGCGGGGAGGAGGAGGAGGAGAGCCAGAAAGAAAGAGATGCCTCGTCTTTACTCGTTTTTCGGTCTCATCCCTTTCATGTTGAGCTCTTGGCCCTTTTCTCTTGCCCATGTGAATTGGTGGAGGAACAATGAGATGCATGAGCGTTCGAGGGGGCCAGAGTGGAGAATACTGGCCTTGTTGTTGCGCTTGGGGTCTGAGCCTGACGTTGATTAATGAGAGTGCAGACACGGGCAGAATGTTGAGGAAGGCTCCGGAAGACCTCAGGGGTGGAGAGGGAGGAAGAGGGTGCACGGAGTGATGAGAAACATGGACCCAGGGCCTCAGGAGAGGAGAGGTGAGGTGAGGGCTGGCAGCCAGAGCACCAATCACCGCTGACCAGCACACTTCCCAGCTACCACCAGTGTGTGCCGTATTGACACTCACACATAACACGCCCACACACCCACACCCACACACATGCACAATATTTGAAGGGAAGTTGGGACTGTGGAAGTACATTAATATTCATCAAAGGGGTAAATATTCATCCGTTTAAAGTTTGTGCACTCTCTGCCCCACAATCACCCAGTGAGTCAGTAGATGGTGCTCTGCCATCTGAAGTTCAGTAACTTTGAAGTTCAGTAACTTCAGTAACTGAAGGTCCGACCCAAAGGAAAAAAGAAATCACAAAGGCACTGAATCAAAAATAAAAAATGTCAATATCTATAACAGCACTGCGGGGGGGGGGGGTTAGTAGAGCTTATTATCAAAAAGTTTTGAGACAAAGATGAAAAAAGTAAAGCGCTGAAAAGCAAAAGAGTTTTACATCCAATTTGTTTTCTGAGGCATGCACGTGAAGAAAGTCTGTTGGTGAGCCGTGAGTCCTCAGGCCCCCACTTACAGACCCAGACTGAGTTCAAATGGGCTTAGTGTCAGTGCGAGTCCCTACACAAACAGTTCAGCAAAACAAACACTCACACACACACACACACACACACACACACACACACAACAGTGCTGGAATTAGAAGTTCATGAAGTTCAGGTAAAGTAGCTGTTCCAAAGCTAG
>JAOVYU010000041.1:5665406-5676749 GCA_025674565.1 Synodontis membranacea | reverse complement strand
CTCTCTCTCTCTCTCTCTCTCTCTCTCTCTCTCCCCTATCTCTGTCCCGCGTATTGCACACCGTGCTCTCACTCGCTCCTCTAACCGGCATTCATAAATCACTAATCCAGCTGAGGATGACATTTATGGAGAAGTGACCACTCTATGGAAAGGCGGCTACATGAAATGTCACAGGGAGGGAGACACTGTTACTCTCTTATAGCGGGGAGATGGGAAAGCTGTTTTATTCATCACGCTCTTCCTTCACCGCAGGCCAGTGAAGCTAATAAATGATACAATAAAATGGAACAGGGATTCCATGGTGTGGGAGAAACTTTCAGTCGTCAGAAGCCTGGAAGCATGCAGCTATACCTGACTGAAGTCCAGAGCACAGTAAAGCAGACGTAGCCATAAAGCAACTGGAGCAGCTTCAAAAATAACTTTACAGCATATTATATCGTCAGTAAATGTTCATTGTCGCAAAAAAAAAAAAAAAAAAAAAAAATTCTATCAACACAAGTTTCCTTTGTTAGCATTAACACCCGTCATGGGATAAATGACTTAATGCGGCTCCCTACGTTCACATCAACTTACAGTAAGCCAAGATGTATAGGAGAAAATATTTCCCCAAATCTATGAGGAATACGCTGGTTAAATAAAACAAATTCTTTTAAATCCAGTACATCTGAACCAGCATGATATCGAGAGTACTGTGATGGCAGGATGACTGCCTCTGTCCTTTATTTGATTTATTTACTCTGTCAGTATTTTATACAGGGGAAATAAAAAGACTAGAAAGAAAGCCAGAGACTTCCAAAATAAGTAAACGCCATGTTTGATTAAACGATCATTAAGTGTCTGCATTTTGTTCCGTTTCGAACACAGATAATCCACTTACGGTCAAATCTAGTTTCGTTTAATCCAGGATAGTTTCAGTACATGTCAGAACGCACTATGGTAGTATAGTGTGATCTTCTACTCAGACTGAATGGCCTACATGATTACCACACAGGCTGAGCCGAAAGGCGAATTTTTTTTCTTTACGCAGTGTTTTCTTGTTATACTAGTGCATCTGAAAATATTATTTCAGATGCAAAAAAAGTGCAATGTTTTCCATAAGATATTTAAGAAAGGGAAAATTTGATGTATTCTAGATAAGATAGATAGGCCACTTGAAAGGGAAAAGCGCGGTACGTTAAGGTGCACAAGCAAGGAGAATGACTGCAGCCTTGAGAGGATGGTCAAAAAGATTTGATCCGAGAACTTGGGAGAGCGTCACGCGGAGCTGATTGAAGTTGGTGTCAGTGCATCAAGAGCCACCGTGCACAGGCATTTTCGGGAAAGAGGCGACAACTGTCACTTTCCCAATTTCAAGCCGCTCCTGAAGCAGAGACAACGTTTGAGGCATCTTTCCTGGGCTAAGGAGAAAACTACCTGGACTGTTGCCAAGTGGTCCAAAGTCCTCTTTTCAGATGGAAGTTGAAAATGAAAGATGAAAATGTTGCATTTCGTTTGGAAATCAAGGTCCTAGAGTCTGGAGGAAGAGTAGAGAGGCACAGAGGCACCGAGGTTCTCCAAGGTGCATGAAGTCCAGCGTGAGGTTTCAGCAGTCTGTGATGATTTGGGGTGCCATGTCATCTGCTGGTGTTGGTCCAGTGCGGTCCAAAGGAGGACTTAGCACCTGCCCACAGTGCCAAAACTACGACCAAATGGTTTCCTGACCATGATATTACTGCGCTTGATTTGTCAACCAGCTGGAGAATTTATGGGGTATGGTCAAGAGAAAGATGAGAAAGATGAGAGATCCGATGCAAATATACAGACGAGACGAAGGCTGCTTTCAAAGCAACCTGGGCTTCAATAACACCTCAGCAATGCCGCAAGCTGATCACCTCCATGCCACATATTTCTGTATAGTGAAATCTTTTAATCAAATAAGAAATATTCTAATAATTTGAAATAATGGATTTTTATGAGCCATAAGCTGCAGTCATCACAATTAAGACAGCAAAGGCTTCAAATACTTCACTTTATGTCTAATAAATATGGAAAATATGAAAGGTTTTTTTTTTAATTAAATTATGAGTCATTAAGTAGTATATCACAGAAGGAACAAATGTGAAAATGTTACATTTCGGGGGGGCGTGAATATAATTTTATTAACGTAATCAGGTGTAACATGTAGCAAAAACATTGATCGCAATCAAAATTGCTTCTTTCTTATTACTCGGCTGTTTCTTTCAAAAGCAACAATGACAAAAATCAATAAATCTATCAATCCGTTTCGATTTTCCCTATTGAGTACCAAGCCGGGCAGAACTTTTGGCATTAGCGGTTCTGTGCAAAGGAAGCCATGTTGTTCTACATGGGGAAGGAAGCAGGGAAACAGATGCTTCGGCATGGTGAATGGTGACAAGTGCGTTCGAGAACAATGCAGCCAGCTCTCCAGCACGACAGACCTGAGAACCAGGCCGAGCAACAATCAGCTGCTACACAATGCTCGATACCCTCCCGACAAACAATGAGTCTGGCCCCAAGAATTCTGGGAAAGGGGCTCCGGTCCGCTTCTCCAGCCTGATGGGCCACCCGTGCTGTCAGCCGCCTGAGACTGCGCGGTGCCACCTTGCCACGTTCTGATCATTTCGGAAAAGTCAGTGTGGTGCATTTACACATTTTAAAAAAACTGCTGTGAACACACTCACTTGCGCACCGTCTTCCGTTGCATCTCCACCAATGACGTTGACAGTTTCTTAGTGCTATAATATATTTAGCACTATATAAAAAAAAATATATATTTTTTTTTTATTATTTTACTACTATTATATTTTATAATATTATAAAATATCCCTTTATCTGTGAATCATATCAAAGACATCATTCATGGAACACAGAGTGAAAACACGTAGCAACAAGCTGCTGTGCAAAAAAATACAAAGTGGAGCCTATTCTCATGCTAATGGCATTGAATATAACATGCAGATAAAATAAGTATCGACCCAACCTTCACAAACACTGCAGGAAATGTTGATCTTTTTTTTTTTTTTTTTTTTACTATATATTATTATTTAAATTTTAAACATTTATATTTAGCAGCTATGTGAAATCTCTTGCTTTAGCTCTCTCCAGCCTAACAGCTAGTTAAAGACTGGAGTAATGGCTACATCCATGGTGTACTAATTATTTCTGTTTTTTTTTTAAAGCATTAATATTAATAATATTAGCCTACCAATACTAATCACTGGCAATATTTGAGGCCTTTATTTGAGTCACGTACTGTATGACTAATATGCTTTCATTAGACTTTTCTTGAGACCCTGTTCATATTTTAATCTTTGCGTTATCTTTACGTCTTTATCTCTTCTCCATTCATACGATGATAAATAATGACAACGATTCTGCTTTTCATAAAATTAAACATTATGTTCAAAATATTCATCTTTACAATTTTTTGCTTTAAATACAGTATTAATTGATATAAATAGGAGGCCACACGGACCTGTACTTAGCTGTCTTTAATGCTTAACGGCCCTATTACACTTAATTAACATTCATAGACTCCATAGGATGTGTGACTTTATTAGACGCGTCGACTCTTGTTGTGCCAGCTTCTCGCTCCCTGACATAAATAATGTCTTTTTAACCTTAGAGAGATGAACAGCCTAAAGAAGGAGGAGGGGTTGTTGGGTTAGAGACAGGCAATTTTCCCGTTTAAACGCACTGGCGAATTGCGTCGAATTCCACATAATTGGCTGGCAATTAGGGAGGTCGCCGGGTCGACGTGGGGAACAAATGGCGCTCTTTAAATGGAGGTGGTCCCCTCGGTAATGTGAGCTGAGCCCCTCTTTTGTCTCTGTTATCTGTGTCTCTGCTCACCGTGTGACATCTCAAACAACACGCCGTTGCTCTCTTGGGATGGTGGGGTGGACTATTAGTCATGATTCAGACAGTCACAACCTCTCTCTCTCTCTCTCTCTCTCTCTCTATCTCTGGTACTCCTGAGACACTTTTGTGATGTCCGGTTTGTGTCAGTTAGGGCACAGATTGATTAAATATCTTACTGGTCCCAAGGCGCAGTCCACCAAGGTTCTCCTAAACCTCATAACCGAATAGAAGAAAAGTAGCAGAAATAATATAGCAGGTAAGTGAACACTCACTGTAGTTACTTATGAGTCTTACACAAATCTAAATGTTTTGCCAAAGCTGCATCAGTTTGTAAGGGAATGTAAGGTCAAGGTCACAGTGGATCCTATCCTGGGAATTCTGGAAAGGGTGCCAGTACTCCACGCACACGCACACGCGCACACACACACACACACACTACCAGTCAAAAGTTTGGACACACCTTCTCATTCAATGGTTATCTTTATTTTTATTATTTTCTACATTGTAGATTAATATTGAAGACGTCAAAACGATGAAGGGACACATATGGAATTATGCAAAAAGAAACCCCAAAAGAAACAACCAGAATCTGTCTTATATTTTAGATTCTTCAAAGTAGCCACCTTTTGCTTTGATGACAGTTTCGCACCCTCTTAACTTTCTCTCAGTCAGATTCATCAGCTATTGGCTTGCAGCAGCTGCTGAGCACTTGCTGACTGCTTTGTCTTCACTCTGTCATCAAAGCAAAAAGGTGGCTACTTTGAAGAATCTAAAATATAAAACGTATTCCGGTTTGTTTAACACTTTTTTTTTTTGCTTATCGCCTAATTCCATATGCGTTCCTTCATCATTCTGATGTCTTAAAATAACATATAATTAAAATAAAGAAAAAAATTTAATGAGAAGGTGTGTCCAAACTTTTGACTAGTAGTGTATACACACTCATTCACACACTCATTCACACTTACAAGCAAATTATGGCGCTATTAAGAAGGAGAAGGAAACCGGACAATACGTACAGACAATAACCCGAGGTCAAGATTGGACCAAGGACCCTGGAGGGGCTATCCAATGCCCACGTATTATTATTGTTCAACATTATTTTTCCTTCTCTACTCATGCATGGTGAAAAAAAAAAAAGCTAATCGGAACTTATTTAATGGTGAGGGGAAAACCCCACCGCATTTATGGCTTTCTCAGGGTACAAAATAATTTTTTCTTTTATAAAGTCTGTATGTAGTCAGGAAGAACATATTTGAAAGTCGTTCACGGTAATGAAAGACACAAAGCTTGATCCACCTAAACAGGTAAGCTCGAGAGTATACGCACAAAGCTCGTAGAGCTCGGTCCTAGAAATGTCGATAAGAAAAGCGGAAAAAAACGTGCACGCAAAGCCTACGAGCAGTTCTCGATTAAGAAAATGATGGTCGTCTATCACTGCCTATCCTTCATGCAAATTCTCTTCATGTCTTTTCATGCAGGACAATTACTGCCCTCTCTTGTCCTATCGATCTCTTTTCCTGCATGTGTGTGTGTGTGTGTGTGTGTGTATATTCACATGCACCCTCTGCCACATCTGTGTTTTTGAAGAAACTCCAATTGTTTGATTTGAACACAGATCATTAGTCGCTTATCAGCTTCCCATAATTAAGTTGTTTTGTCTCGGCTTAATAGATCTGAGAGTCAAAGTTGAGGACAGCGGCACGGATGAGCAGCTTGAATCGCGGAGGAAAGGGCCGGATGAGGCGAGCACACAAATAGAGCCTGTCTAAACATTCCAGAGTACAAACAAACAACAGCTTACAATCACTGCGCAGCACAGCAGCAATAAACAGGCTCCCACCTCGGCACTACTACCGTAGTAGACGGCAAACGATGTTTTGTATGTAGGTTTTGATAGAACAAAATAGGTTCAGGAACAACTTAGTTCCAGCATGAATATCATTCTGTCACAAGCACACAATGTATATGGACCTTTCGGTGGCCTGGCATTTCCTAAAACAGGAAAAAACAGTGCCGCAAAGGATGCAATGAGCAACAGAAAGGGAAGAATAGTGGTCTATCAAAGAGTAGTATGGGAACAGAAAACGCGAGATTTCAATGACACAATGCCTCTTCTCTCTCTCACTCTCTCTCTCTCGCTCTCGCTCTCTCTCTCTGGCGTGACATTAAGAGGGACATTCAGCTACGCTCTGCCCATAGATCAGAAGGAGTTGCTGGAAATACAGGGACGAGAGGAGGACAGGACATGGGAAAGGGAGCGAGAGAGAAAATGAATGTGACAATAGGAGATGATGAAGGCAGACAAAAACGAGAGGGAATGGGATCAAAGGCCATGTCTGACTTCCCTCCAGATAATGTGTGGCACAATTAGACATCCTCGACAACTTCCATTATGCCTGATCAAATATTTATCGCACTTTCCAGATGATGTCGTCCTCTCTGTCGCCCCATTTGCATAACAAATGGGAAAGACACCTAACAAGCAAGTGGAAGACGGGGGAGTTGGGGTGAGGGAGGGAACGGGCAAGATAACGAGAGCGAGAGACGGAGAAAGAGAGAGTAGTGGCGGTGTCAAAGTTCTGTTCTGGCTCGCTCCATTTCATTTGGAAATGACGAAGCCTCTGTCATCAGTTGTGTGCGCGGGAGGGGTTCGGGGGGCGCTGGCGAGCGTTGAACAGGGATAGCTTGCTGATGCTTCCTCGCGGAGCTATTAATCATTTTTGCATTGGGAGAACCGGTGCCAAATTGAGCTCATCAGTCTCTATATTAACCAGGAATCAAGGTACAAGGACAGGAAGGAGGCGAAGGGGAAACAACTTAATGGCAGCCTCTTTTTTATTCATTTTGCTCTCCTCTTTTTTTAGTTCTAGATTCATGCTGCCCAGACCTGACAACACTGCGGGTGTGTATCATAGAGTGAAAAGAGTGCAGTACGTTTCTAAAGGAGAGGCTCGATTGCAGTGTCCTGGACCAGAGCTGGTCTTTGTAACTGTGCCTCGCGACGGCCCTGGGCTGTAGAGAAAGCAAGAGAAATTAAAGAGCAGGGATCAGGGTTAAAGGTGTCCAAGTCTCCTGACAGGACAGACGGAGAGGAGGACAGACATAACGAGAGAATGAAGAATGAGCGCCTCCGCTCAGCCCTGACAGCCCTGCGGACGGAATATGGATGGCTCTCTGAAGCACAGGCATCAAACAGCCACCAACGTAGATAAAACCAACAAAGGTGTGGGAGTGCAATAAGAACAGGGAGAGAAAGAGCGAGAGGGGGGGCAGAAAAGAGAAAAGCGTGGGAGAACAGGGGAGAAATAAAATTATGCTGGCCTCCCTGTCTTACATTTGTTTTGCTGTCAGGAGGAGGAGAAGCTGTGCATGACTCAGGACTGTAAATCACATGTAATCAGCCTGGTGATAATAGCCCAGTCATCTTCTTCTGGTTTGCCTTGCTGACAACAAAATGAAAGACCTCCAAGTATCTAAGTGAAATGATTCACCTTCGCATTGATGAAGATGCTGTGATGATAAGTTTGAAGGTTGTCTATTAAGGAACCGACTCGCGTAGTTAACATTAGTCACACATACACAATGCTACTACGCAAGTCTAGTTTAGAAAGATGCCTTTGAACAGACCAAATGCCTTGCAAAAAAATAAAAAATAAAAAATAAAAAAAAATCTACACATGCTGACACTTTTAACTCAATCTAGCTTCTTTTAAAACAAACTTACCGAAAGAAGACATGGTCTTTAAATTGTCCTGCTCTAAAATGCGTCCGGTTCACATGAGCTCCGGTCGCCAATTAACTGAGCTAGTGTCTCTAATAATCGCGCTCTCTCTCACACACACACACACACACACATTCTCAGATAGGGGCTATGTTAGTGAGGAAGGCCTATCTGACCAGTCAACGCTGCTAATGTGAAAGAATGTCGGTGTCAGAGATAGGATGAGTGCAAGAGGACGGTGGTGCAAGGGAAAGGACACTTTCCAGAGGTCAAGCATAGAGAGAGAGAAAGAGAGAGAGTCAAGTACAGTCCTCAGATCTGGGTGAGAAAGAGGTAAGTCATGTGCGAGTGTGTATGAGGGTGAATTCTTGGTATTTCCCTGTTCAAATGAGAAATATTTCCACTACTATTGTCTTCTAGGTAGTGAGGCCAAAGGTTGTAAAGGAGCAAGAACAGGAGTTTGTACTTTGCGATAATGCTAAATCATCTGTTGAACAATGTGAGTGTGTGTGTGTGTGTGAGTAGGAGGCTGGCAGAGTCACTGTGTCCCCTCCACCCCACCCATGCTGGCACACATGAGGCAGCTTTGCTCTCCAGATGCAGCCAGCATTCCTTTGATAGGATGATACAGGGGTTGGGGACTAAAGCTGTTCCATATGACACCGCTCACATGGCTCTGTCTGACCACCTCTCTTTCTATCTCTCTCTCTCTCTCTCTCTCTCCCTCGCTCTGTGGGGGCAGAGAGGATTTCACAGGCACAACAAGGGGTTTGTGATGACAGGGGCCAGGCCTCGTCACACACCAAAGGATCTGTGTGTCTTTATCTCCCTTAGCTCGCCCACCACGGAGTGAGGGACAAGAAAAAGAGAGAGAGGAATGAACCATGAAACAGCGGAATGAGAATAACCTCTTTGAGCTTACCGAGGAAGACGAAAAATAATACAATGAATGATCTGAAAGTTCATGCATTGATGTATGAAGAGATGCAGAAATCCTCGTCTGTCTTCGTCTTGCGTCCACTTGACCGATCCAGTCCTCCTCTCCTCCATGCTCCTTACCTTTTCCCACTTTTCTCCTCTCTTGACCTCCTGGGTGGGCCGTGCATTTTTTCACCCCCCCCACCCACCACCCCCCCGCTCCTTCCCTCCTTATATTTTTTCAAGTGCTGCACTAGTAGGTAGGAGTTTAATCCCTCTCTAATTCCTGGAGCTGATTGGGTTTACAGGGCCAGGGATCAGGCGTGTAGGCCGGTCCCGCACACGGTGCCGAAGAGCCAGGACCCTGGCCGCAGGGAACAAAAGGACGTCTGTTCACTAGCCCCCTCGCGCTCAAGAGGCTTACGGACATTTTTCTCATTTTTGAACAGCTAATATCTTGCAAAAGTTGTCTAATCTCTTTAAGTTTAAGTTGAGCTTTTGTAAAAGCCCAGGCTAGCCGTGCTTATGACTTGACTGTTATCCAGCATCGTTTAATTAGGTCAGAGTGGAACTGCCTGGTGGGGAAGACAGACACATGTCCAAGTCCAGAGCTTCACAACACGTTCTTTAACGATGCCCAATTTCATTCCGACAAAAATAAAATCATTACGAAGAATTCTTTTTTCGTCATAATCAGAATTGCATGACTGCCAATGACAGTTTGCCCAAATGTTCTGTTGCTACATTAGTTCTTTAAATACAGACTACTCATTGAGAGCCAATCTCTTCCAATCAACGTCAACATTATTATTTTACACGTTCTCACTGTACTACTGTAAGCATATTTCCTTATTCTCACCCTGCCATATACTTATATGAAACCTAATAAACACCCGCTCTCTTAGCTAACACCGATGTACGAGCGTATCTTATGACCCTGAGGTACAGGTGAAACTTCTTCAGTGACACACATGATCTTCCTCTACCACCACACTGGCCTCGGTGCAAGTTATAAAAGCCTAACTAATCACATAATTACATCCAATAAAGGCCTGAATGGAGAGGGGACGGACATGACATCAGTGAGAGCTGAAGCAGGAATGCTTGGATTACAGTTTTGTCCTCTCTTTATTTACCTTTGTAATGGGATCGAGACACAGGACACCGCTTTTTGACAATACCCTTTGCGTCCAGCGCAAGTACATACTAATTCGCTTCTCCCCCTCTCGCTGGATGAGGAAAGGCTTGGGTTACAGGAAGCTAACCTGAGCTCCGGTCCAGCTCTCTCAGACGTGAATCTTTAAAGGAGACAGGGCAGCGATCGGCGCACCTGGACGTGCTATTGAAAGACTGTGTCAATGGGACACCAAACGGTCACAAAGGCACAGTAATTTGTGAAGTGTTCCTGTTGGTGCTTGAGATGGCAAGACGAGGCGCAAGTTGAGATAGCAGCGTTTCGTTTTGACAGCTTGCCTGTCTATTAAAAAATTTGTGGTGAGATGAAATCACTCCTCCAGCTCAGGTATCTCAGTGGTTGCACAACACTGAGCATCAGCTTTTACAGAAGAGTGCAGATCGGCAGCCCAACGACCTTCCTGATGTGTTAAAGAAGGGAAATACACAAATCATTGATTCACACATCTGTCTCAAGTTTATGCGAGTTTATAAGAGATAGACACACGCAAATTCCAATGGCTCATATTAGCAGTGCACTCTAACAATCTCTATTGTGTCACCAAACGGCCACCTTATGTGGCGTTACACCGCAGCTCCGTTAAATTCTCGACTGGTCCGAAGGTGTGTGATTAAACTCTTATTACAACACCAACTCTGACAGTCATGCTGACTATAAACTGAATCACAGGCCTGTACTAAAGTTCTAATAGCTTATTGTTTCTACAGTAAAAGCTTACCCATGGACATGTGATGCATATCAGACGCTCCACATGATCTAAAGCTAATAATAAAGTGCTGCATTTTTTTTTTTGCCATGCCTTATAATCAACTGTGTGGTGGTAAGCGAAATCGACATCGATTATTTTCCAATAAAAGCATGTCCTGTCATATTCTCTTTTTTTAACTTATCAACTGGAGCTCAAGGGCTCTATGACCCACAGCCCTGACCCTTTTGACTTTATGGGTCACCTCGCTTAAAGTGCGTGAGAAAAAGACTCTGCGCGTTCTAAATCATGTTCTCTTTTTTTTCCATCAATCCATTCCTTCATTGCTGAATACTACCCATGCTCATCAGTTCATATATCATCAAGTCTCTCTGGCCAGCCATCCCTGCTGCCTCCATTCCCATTCTCTCTCTCTCTCTCTCTCTCTCTCTCTCTCTCTCTCATTCTCTCTTTTTCTGCAGACACAGATGTGCCAGTGCTGAGAAACCATGGGCCTGGTGCGTTGGCACAGAGCGAGAGCTACAAAGAGCATCTGATTGGAAGCAGCGGGTGAGGACTTTTAACGAGAGCCGGTGAATAGAGGCCAGCGGTGAGCCAGGCCGCCTATGCTTTGCCCTGCTCCTTCACACACCCAGCTGCCTGGCTCCATCAAAAGCCACCCGCAACAGGCGGCCTCGCTCTGCCTGCCTTTACCTTTGACTCGCACACACATCCGCATGTAGTCAAGACCCGCTCTTAACACACGTAGGCGTTGCACTGGCCTGAAGCCTGCACACTTAAAACATACCGAAAAAAAATATATATATATATTTTGGTCCTGTATTTCTCTCCATCTTCCATCTTTCTCTCTCTTTATTGCACGCACACACACACACACACACACACACAGAAACACACCTCGTTACAGAAGCACAGTCCTAAATTTTGAGATGCCTCTTG
>JAOVYU010000041.1:5637284-5652238 GCA_025674565.1 Synodontis membranacea | reverse complement strand
CTCTCTCTCTCTCTCTCTCTCTCTCTCTGTCCCACTAAATCCTGACCACAGTCAATCAAATGCCCTGAGCATTCCCCCTTCTTTCCCTAGAGCTATCATGATCCCAATCTACCCAAAAGCACATCCTCTTTCAGGCCCTGAGCTCGACAGCACTTTGCTTTTCTCTTCTTCTTCTTCTTTTTTTTTGGTCCTTAGGTTCCTTTTTTTGTTCTTCATAAGGTGTCAGCAACACAAGTTCACCCAATACATTCCTTTCTGCTTGTAGTGCAACAAGCTATTGAGCAGAGATAAGCCCCTTTTAGAAATGAAGGAGAATTTAATTCAGCTTTGAGTGACAGCAGGAAGATTTATCCCCTCCACAGACAATGCAGGCTTTTCGGGGACTTTAATCTCCTCCAGACAATGGCATGTTTTTCACCCTTCGTCCTGGGCTTTTCCCACGATGTACGCTGATTAGCACGGACCGATTGGATGCTGGCCATTATCTCTCATTTTCAGCGAGTCGTCCGCATTTGTGCAGAGAATAGGCAAAGGCGGACCGGGATGGAGAAGGAGAAAGAGAAAGAGAGAGGGACAGCAGAGGGGAGAAAGAAAGAGAGGATGAGAATGAGGAAGAAAGAAGTAGTTTTGTGTGCCAAGTTCATTCAGGGCCCTGGACATGTAGATGCCGGGTGAGGTTAGGAAACACTATCATAGACTTAGAGGGAAAGAGAGAGAGCGCGAGAGAGAGAGAGAGAGACTGAGAGAGAGACAATGTCTGAGTGGCATATAGATATGCCAGGTAGGTGGCAGTAAGAAAGGATGGAAATAAAGAGACAAAAAAAGAGAAGATAATAAAAAAAAACACACAAGATGAGAAGGAGAAACCTAGGGACTTCTTAGGCAGAATTCTGGGCTTCAAGACCACCACTAAGCCAAAAAAAAAAAAAAAAAAACCCCTGTGTCCTTTAAAGAATGAGTAATAATAAAAATGTAGATGTAAGAGGAAGGTGCAATGCTTCTGGAGCCTTTTTTTTCCCCAAGAAGGTCTCTCTGTTGTCACCAGCTGAGCGCCAATCATAGCCATTGCTGGGCTGAGGATCTCAAATGCCAAAAGCAAATCAACCCTATTCCATTTACATTTTGATTTATCCCAGACAGCCTTGGCATATATCTCAACTCTATATTTACCAATCTAGTGATGGACAATATGCTTAATGGGTACAGATAAATATGCATGATCTCAGTTATTGAGCAATATTGATCGAAGGCTATTAAGCCAGCACGTATGAGAGACATAGATGACATATTCTGGCTTCATTCCAAAAGGACAGTGCCGTAGATTCCTAGTCATAGCGGAGGTAACAGTGAGCAAACGCCAGCTGTTATTTTTGTGTATTTAAACACGCACAGTCACAATCCTCGGCACTCAAATGTAAGTCCTCTGCGTTCGGAGCATATTATTACGGTGGTGCATAATTCCGTGGGCTTTTTTGAGCAAACTTTATTGACGATATTAGTTAGTCTTCAAAGTAGTCGCCATTAGATTCTATTCCTACTATTATTTACCGTCACAAAAAAAAGGATTAGGGTTTTCAGAAAATGAATTTTTGAAATGTTGGCCAGAGACTGTGTGTTGCAGCGAACTAAACAAGTGGGAATCTGATGGCACTCCGATCCAGTAGGCTGGATCTGGTAAAATTCCCATCCAAGACTTAAAATCGTGTCATTGGTCACTTTGGGTACCATGAAGGAGGATGAGTTTCTTTTGTGAATGGCTGCTGGATGATTGTAGTTCATCGTTTTATTTTTTCCTCCAGGACCAAGCAGCTCGTAATAAAGGTGTAACGCACCTGTAATGCATCTGTTAAGCCGTGAAGTGACATTTCTCTCTGAAAGTGCACGTGGGACCCACCTACCAACTTCGTCCAACAGTTTCTGCGGCTCCTCGTCTTCCGTATCCTTTGGTCTACCACTTCTCGGCCTGTCGTCTCGCGAGAATTCACCTTTTCGAAACAGTGAACCGGTCCTTGACCACAGAAATTGCCGTAAACTTTGCAAATCTTGCCTCCGTGGAGTTTTTTTTTCTTTTTCTTCCACTATTGAATAAGAATAAAAGACAATGATGAATATGGATCTTTCTGTATTCCATGCTTTGATTGATCATCTAGCTAGCGCGCGTGCTTTTACGTCGAGCTTTTGTAAATAATTAGCGATATTTACTAGGCCACGGACTTATTGCAACACCCTGATAAAGCTCTCATACCTCTGTCAGTCCAAATCCAGCGATTTTAAAATATCAAACCCTGCACTTCTACAGCCGTGTATTTTCGTATTCCTCCGAAAGTCCAAAAAGCCAACCCACATGATGTAGCGTATTCCCATGCTGGGAGTGAGGGAAAATAAATATTCCTGTAATTACAGAAAGAAGGGAAAAGACACAGGCAGATGTCTAAGATGACAAACCCCAGATGGGTATCTCAGCCTGGGATGCGGACGCCTCCTGACCACGAGGCTGGACAGAGACCCACAGCTCTGCCATGGCAAGCTTGTAGCTGCAAAAAGAGACGAGTCCCAGTGATTTTAGAATCTAAATATTTGTCTCTGAGCTTGGCTGCAGTATCTCAGCTGGCTTTTTTTTTTTTTTTGCCATATGCTATATACGTTGACACTGAAATGCTTACAGATAACAGTTTCCCACCGATACTGGATCTTATAAATGCATGCTAGTTTTTGTTGAAGGGTGTGTGCACAAATCGTCATCCGAACGTAATCGAACGTACCATATTGTATGGTACCGTCGTTAGGGCTTAACCTTCTTCAGGCTAGTATTCAGTGCATTTGGCCAGGTGAATGGAATCTAACTGAGAACTACATGTGATGGGGAACAAGAAATGCTCTGGCATTGTTCCTGCAGGAAATCCCTGCCTGCATTCATACCTGCTGGTGTCTCACCACAAATCGCACCCCTTCCAATCTATTCACCCCCGGTGCTCAGAAAATGCCTTCTAAGAGAAAGGGTCAAGAACCTATTACCAGCTTTGATAACAATGACCCCCAGCCATGCACCCCCACTCGTCTACTTCCAACCTCCCCTCCTCCCCACTCTTCCACTCTGTCGGAGTCCATCCATCTATCTTCCCTCTTTCACTTGGCACTCAGTCATTCGCCACAGAATTTCAAAATCAGCTTATGTTGGTGCAGGAACCTGAACATGACTGACTGCAAAATGGTTTGGATGAGTGACATGACATCCAAAAGAGAGCAGGAAACAGCAAAAGAAAAAAAAAAAGAAAAAAAAAAAAGAATCAGTTGTTCATAACTTTTCTTCTCAGATCCTTCACATCTAAATGTCTCCTTTGCAGCTATTTTTCCATGTCTTCTGTTGTTCCCTCTCCCACCCCCCCCACCTCTCACTTTTGGCCGCCTGTGAGTACTCTGTGTTTCAGCTGGCCTAGTCACCGTATTGCTGCGGCGGAACGGGTTTGGAGAACTCTCGCGCCGTTTTTATCAGGATGACTATTTTCGTGGCACTGCTCCCTCTCGCTGCACCCCTTTCTCCGTCCGAAATAGTTTGCGCTTTAACGAGCTCTCGTCCATCCCTTTTCCCAGCTATAAAAACAAGGCAGCGCTGAAGATGCTTGGAGGATGTGGTTATTATTGCGCTGAGGCCCGGGCCAGTTTCAGTAAATGATGCTCCAAACATAGCCTGAAAGGAATGACTTGGGCTTCTGCTCATCATTCCTCATTTGCACAGGCCATGAGTCAGCCATGGTGATATTATTTGTTCCAGAGAAAACACCGACTCTCTCTCTCTCTCTCTCTCTCTCTCTCTCTCTCTTACACACACACACACACACACACACACACACACACACACTCTTTCCCTGACTATACTTGGCCTGGCTAAGTAATTCAAAAAACATGGCCATAATTTGCTATGACATGTTTCATTTCGGCGCTCCGATCAGATAGGCATCTCTATTGCAAGCGTCCTCTGGACAGGAGTAAAGTGGGGCTATTTGGGCTGACTGGGAAATGGGTTTTGCATGGGCCAAAAATGACCTGGAACCTGAATGGCAATGCTTTGTTTATTCTTTCGCTCGCGTCCGCCGAACTCAAATGAACCATATGCCCCCACATGGACGTCGAGTCGAACTGTCCGCCCACATTACCGAGAAGAATGACGTTAAAACCTGAAGGGACCTGTAGCAAAACCATGATATTAAAAGCAGGAAACAGACCCAAAAAAAAAAGTGTTAGTGTAGATAGAAGATAAGAGTTGAAAAGTATTAACTGGATTCAAAGTCAGTGGATGAATTCCATACTTCAGTAGGTTACCAAAGCCAACCTAAGCCACAAAAATGAACATTTTCCTCAGACAGGGGGAAATAAAGTAGAGTGAAGCAAAAGTAAGAGAGAGAGAGAGAACAAGAGAGAGAGAGCAAGAGAGAGAGAGAGAGAGAGAGAGGTGGGTAAATGCTGGCCAGTGACCTGCTGAGGTTTAATTTGGGTGAGAGTTGAGCAGGACGCCAGAGGCAAGCTGAAATACGCGCACACACACACACGCACACGCACAACATATACACACAGGGGAAATGTCTCTTTGCCCTTCTGCCACTTTTGTAAGAACCATTACTTCCACCCACACATTGTCCCTGATGGACCAGCAGCCTTATCAACTCAAGTAAGAAAACTATCACTCCAACTCCATACACACAACCACCACTCAGATGACAAAACAGCCCATACACTCACGGTCATCAAAATATCATTTTCTCTTAATCCCGTTTTTCATTCTAAAAACTACACTGTATATGTTTATTAGCATTGTTATTATGGCAACTAAAGCTATCCCTGGTATGGTACGGGGGTGGGGTGGGGGGGGGAGTCGGAATTATATACGATAACATTTATTTTATGGTACACGAAATATCCTTTCTCTTTCCGTACGGAGTCAACCGGTGGTTAACTGAAACTGTAGCTTTCGACAGCATCCGACTCTTCCGCTTGTGAATTGATTATTTATGATGGCACAACACAAGTCTATTATGAGTTTACACACTGAGGCAAAGATGGAATGTGTTTCTGTCCAAACTTCACACAAGACAGATTGTTTTGTTCAGCAGAAATATGAAAGCCCTCTTGCAATGGACATAAATTATGCACCATGATGATCTCCATTCACCCCCTTTTGTGCAAGGTGGTGCGAGCTTGAGCCATTTTTTTGCCAGATGCCATCAAACAAATCAACCACAAACACTTAATCCACCTCCAAGACGGGTTGAAACAAACCCTGGAAGAAGAAGGGGAAAAAAAAAAGCTCCAAAAGATGGCTAGAAGAAGCGTTCCTAAGTCAACAGTGCTAAACGGGCGATAATTGCCCTCACTGCTTCAACAGCTGTACAAGCTGAGGTGCTCAAAGAAGGAAGAATAGCCCCTTTCAGATGGACTCTCTGTCCCTTGGGCACCCCGTTTTATCCCCTCCCAATTCCGCTGGATCAACTGTAAACACATTGCAGCCCGTCCACTATGTCTTTGTTGCTTACAGTCCCATTTTTCTTGGCTGACTATGGTGCGAGCTCAATCGGATGCTGTCGCGCAGAGAACCGAATGTTTATTATGATTTCTCACAGTGTGCATTCACACTGCATTGGCTTACACTTTGTTTCCACACAATCTGAGGTCCATAAGACAACTTTTTTTTTTTTTTTTTTTTTTTTTTTTTTTACATGGAGGATCTTTCCAGGAGCCACGTAATACAAGACCGACACGAAACGAGGACCCCGGGGGCGGTGTCCGAGGTCAAACGTAAGTGCAGCCAAATTGGATTTGTCTCTACCTACCTCTTACCCCAATGAAAAGGGTAATTAACAATGTCTGGCTGATTGAAACAATAGTCCCCTAGTGCAACAGATAAGGCAGTCCAGCCGGAGGCAGGCAGACAGAGTTCCTGAACTTCAAAGCCTTACCGGAGACCCTGGACGCTATCGGACACTAACCTGATTGGGAATCCAATTTAAGAAGGGGGGGAGGGGGGTGACTAAACTCACATAACCAAAACGCTGAAACAAAACCAGTTGTGGAGCCCCACCTCCACCAAAAACTGTTCAGAGAGTTTGTCGTGACATTGTGAAACACAAAGCATGACCCCCTGGTTCGATTGGAAACGGACTCCACATCTGATGACAAGCCTCCACGCCATAATCGAATCAAGCTTTGCAGCCACATTTGAGACGGGGGGGTGGTTTGAGGGGAAAAAAAAAAAATCAACACGAATCATGTGATTGATTCTTGAGTAAGGAAGTTGACAAGGTCACGTTCATGTAATGGTCTTCTTGCATGCAGATAGCTGTTGCTAGGTCGTTGGCGCAAGGCTTGAGTACGTCAGGGTTGACAGGGGAGGCCATGGGGCAACATGAAGATTTCCCTTAGCTGTGTTGTACATGTACTGAAATTATCAGAATGACAGGTAACAGTGCACAGGCTTGGTGCGCCTGCGAGCGATGAGCTCATCCCTAGCCGAAACGCCGCTGTCCTGCCTGCTCCTGACGTGGGCTCCAGTGCGGCACAGGTGCTTGCTGAAATACCATTAAGGAGTTATGATTTATGGCATTTGCGGGAAAAAAAAACAAAAAAAAAAAAAAACAAGAACACTACATGTTCTTTCATTAAGACTTTATGATGTTTTGTCCGGTGCTGTTTCTGATTAAAAACAGATTATTGGGCTGGAAAAGATGATCAAACAAAAATATTTGAAATCGTACCAAGTCAGGAAGCTCTTTTGATTTTTAACACATTTGTAGCCATTACAAATGGACAAGATAGTTATTACTTTTGACCGCGTATGTGAATATTTCTTGTATTTATTTAATTTTTTTTTTTTTTTTTTTTACATAAAGAAAGAACATCTCTTTAGGTTTTGAAGGGGGGGGGACTGAAATCAAGTATACACACACATTTGCACAACTCCGCCAACATCGGTTGGCAGTTGCTTGGCGAGACGTGAGCTAGTCATTTTAAACCAATAAGCCATTAACAGACACCTGCAGGCCTGAAAATAAACAGGTCGTATTTGCGCTTTACTCTCGCACTTGACTCAAGGCATGACACTCACAGCCAATAAAAACAGATTTATTTATGCACTTTCATCGTGCGAACACTCAGTTTCCCCGCTACGTGAGCGCGTCATCTCAAGCACACCAAAGCGCACATGGACACGTGTCCACCATATTCCACATTCTGATTTCAGAACTGGAATTATATATTAATTATATTATATATATATATATTTCTAGTAAAGTTTTGTACAGCTGAGGAGCACACTCAAACATGGAACAAGGATCCACTCTGAACGTCCCATTTACACACAATGTCTTCCTCTGTGTTCTTCTTCTTCTTCTTATTCTTCTTCTTCTACATATTTTTTTTTTGCAGGCAGAAGCCTGTATGAAGATGCATGAGGGAGCGAAATGAAATTCCTGCAAACCAAAGTTGTGACATTTGGATATGTGTGTGTGACAAAGAACCCTTCTCTCACGCACTCTTCTCAAAGCCCACTATAGCTTTGTGGGATGACAGGAAGCATTAAGCTCAGTGGTTTTCTAAGAATTGAGTATTAGGTTCCTTTTTTTTTTTTTTTTTTCCTCGGTGCGCTACCATGGATTTTTGATTATACCGACCAGCGCTGCTGATTTAGTTTAGGAGACTTTTGCTGCTCCTATAAAAGCATCTCACATTCCTTCCCTGTCACATGCAGCCTGACACACAACCTGACACACGCTCTTAAACTCACCCTGGCGAGCGCACACCCCCTTGACCTTTTAGCAGCAGGACTCTTATTAGTCAGCGAGCAGGTTTGTAGCTCTTTAGCCCCCCCCCCCACCACCACCACCACTCCGATCGACTTCGTGACAACGATCTGATCACATTGCTCATACCAGTCGAATAAAGATGACACCGTGATAATACGGCCACATAAAAAGTTCATCGAGAGACACGGAGAAAGCCACGGGGGTCTGCTCCTAATTTCCCGCCGCGAGCTATTTAATCCGTGGCCGTGATTAAGGTAAAGGAGTTATTCTTGAGTATTTTATTAAGAGGTGCTTTAGGCACTGGAAGAAGGGCTTTATTGCTTCTCAAACAGTGTGCCATACAATACAAGACAAACATTTGCTGTTATTTCAGCAAACTCGAGTCAGATGTGGCAGCAGGTTTTCTTTTTTTTTTTTTTTTTTTTTTTTTTCCTTTTTCTCGTTTGCAGAGAGACGGGGCATCAAAGGCAAGTCTCTTAAAACAAAACTCTTCACTTTTACACAGGTCTTGCCCTGTGACGGGTCCGGTAGATAAATACGGAGGTGTCAAAAGAAAGCAGTAGAATCTGCTGACTTGTTTTAATTAAAGAGCCGAGCGTTGACATGCGTGCTGTGAAGATGGCTATTTTTTTTTTTTTTCAGCACATTAGTGTGTTTCTTGGCTACTTGAGACACGGTGCACTTCCTAGAGCATCAACTGATAGTCGTTCAAATACTGTAGGGCATTACACCTTTGCTACTTACTTCTTCCAAACTGCTAGACATTTGGATATCCAATATAGACAGTCATTCAGTTTAGCAAATCTCAGTACATCAGGGAAATGAACAGACTCATCTGTCAAACATATATATATATATATATATCTATCTGCGCTATGGATGCTGTAAGGGAGGAGGGCAACCTGTGGGCTCTAAACCAACCCGTATTCAAGCCCTATGACCTCTTGCCATTCCAAATATGTCAGTCAAACAGAGAAGAATAACAAACAAAAGATCTCTAAATGATCGCAGGCGGCGCAGGGGAACGTGCGGCCATAACGTGTCGACCTACACCCCACTAAAACCAATTACGATAAGTGGAGTTAGGTCTCTGATGTCACGAGAAAACAAATATTTTATAAGCACTCAGGGTCGTTTGAATAATTCTCTCAGTTCTATTCACCGATGCTGGATTCCAGATTTGGATTAGTCCGAGGGTGTCCGTTAATTTTCTACAACAGCAGCTCTGACCATAGCGCTGACCGCGAGACCACTTGTATGAGGGACACTGGACATCATCGACATAATCTAATAATAAGAAGCGCATTTAAAACGGTCTTATTATTTAACAAACACATGATTATATGTTCTGCAAGCAGAGGTTTTCCACCACAAGAGAGTCTTCAGGACGGAGGACTTTGCTCTTATTGGCTTCTTTATAACATGACAAGTTGTAATTCTGTATTTATTATTATTATTATTATTATTATTATTATTGTTGTTGTTGTTGTTGTTGTTGTTATTATTATTATTATTATTATTATTATTAAATTCAAGAGAGCAAAATAGAGGTTGGTAAATCTGAATGACTCTTTATAGCTTTATATCAATAACAATTACTAAACCTTAGTCACTTTTAAGTATGATGTGATCATTAAAAGTATGATGTGATATTTTATAAATTAAAACATGAAATTGTAGGCAAACTGGGGCCACGCTCCTTTTGATTATTTTTCTATAACAACACACCCTATCTTGTTTTAATCACTTACTTAATAGTAAGATTTGTTGTTTTGTTTTGATGGTTATAATAAGCAAATGTATTTTTCATGTGATGTCAGACAGCCAAGGATATATCGCAGTGTGACAAAGGATGAACAGAAATACCACAAAGGAATAAAGAAAGTGCCCGTAACTCAAAGTTCGTTTGTTTGACAGAGTTAAAGTTTATTAGCAAAAATTCATTTTTTATTGCATTGACACCTAAAACAGACAAATACAAATATTCTAGTTGTTTATTTTTCAGGTGGTGTGATAAATTGAATGCACACGTTTGGCGTTTTAAGTGGCCGCGCAATAAAAGTACGCAGCATGCTCACAGGCTTCTGTCCTATTAAATGCAAACTGCAGTGTCCAGCGTCTAAAAACTGACGGAACTGTCTTCAGAAGGAAAACATTTCTTTTAAAAAACTTGGGCCCAATTAAAATACTTTAATTGACATCTTCAAGAAAACCTCCAAGACATTTGCAAATGGTCAACTAAGGAGCGGACAAAAAAGCCACACAGGCTGGCATTCTAACCGCTCGTAAAACAACGCAGAAACCGGATCTTCATTTTATGTTTAGCTGGAGGATGTGGCTGGACTTGGAGGCCTGGAGAAAAAGAGAGAGAGAGAGAGAGAGAGAGAGAGAGAGAGAGAGAGAGAGAGAGAGACTCAGCTTGTTTTCAAGCTTCCATGATGGACGAGAAAGAGTATGTGATCGAGGCGAGTCCGTCTTCTTCATCTTAACGGATGGCTGTGTGAATGTCTTAATGATGCACATTTATGATTAGTCTAAGCACTATTAGATAATCCTTGTTGTATTTTAAATTCCCGAACAAATCTCAGGAGATCGACACATGCTATGCGTTCTTGGTCCAACTCCAGCTAATCAGGTGTGACCAGGAAGGGTTTGAAAACACACAACTACTTCCTCTTGCGTCACGTGGTCTCTCCGCAGTGCGAACAAGACAAACAGTGTTGCGTTAGGCAGCAGCCAGTTGTATGTCTTTGGGAGCAGGAGTTAATGATTATCTTGAATGTGGACGAGGGCTGAGGCGTCTCGCCAGTACAGTACATCCTTTGCCCTTTGTGGAGGATGCTAATCTCACACAAGGCTCTCCTCTGGGGGACGTCCCAGCTGATTATGTCATAGAGTCCAAGTGTATAACAGAGCAATTTGTTTTGCTCCCAGAGCTGTGCTCTCACTCTCTCTCTCTCTCTCTCTCTCTCGGTCCTTCTCACTCTCTGGATTGCTGGAGTGCAATGAGAGTGGCTTATTGATCAGTAGCTTTTAAAGAGGCTATATAATAACAACTAAATGGTGAGGTTTTGCTACACCTCAAAGAAGATAGCAGGGTATCCCTGGTAACAAAAAAAAAAAGTACATAGCCAAGTAATTTGCATACCGTTTAATAAATCATATCGAGGTGAAAAAAGTATTTTGAATTTACATTTGAACTTGCTTGAACTAAAAGGCAATTTATATGACCCCAATTACCCACCCACTTGTTAATTCTACTAACAAGGGCGATACAGAGGGCAACTCTATGTGCTTGGAGGAGATCGCACCTGCCCTCTTTCCTATATATATATATAACCACTGCTGATTGGCTACTGTGAGTTTACAGCAGGGGAAAGAGGAATGTCACCACCTCCACCCAGCCATCGGGGCCAATTATGCTCTCATACCTAATGAAAACAAGTGTAGTAGTTTCACTAGAGTGGGACAAAAATACTACAGGGGAGAAATGCATGGGCTATGGTACCATATATGCAATCCTTTATTTATAAATCATTCATTCATTTTGTCTACAGTAACAACTTTATGCCGGACATGGATTACGAAAGATCCAGAGTCTATCCCAAGAACACCGGGTACTAGGTGGGAATACATCCTGGATGGAATGCCAGTTCACTGCAAGGCATCATGCACACATATTTACACACTCACTTACACCTAGGGGCAATTTAGTATATCCTGTTCAATAACTGTTTTGGGGAGGAAACCAGAAAACCTGGAGCAAATCCCTAGCAGAGAAGGGAGACCATGGAGAACTCTGCACAGGCAGTAACCTGAGGTCCGAATCAAACCGGGTACCCTTGAGCTGTGGTCTTTCCAGATCATGAGTGGGTGAAAAAAATCCGGAAAGAGCTCACTGTACGCCCTTCCTTTGAGTAGGTGAGGTCAGGGACAACAAGTAATAATAGAGGGTCTGAGAAATAATAGTAGTTGGGCAGTTTACAAAGTCTGTCACAGCTTCACTTCTGTCCATCAAGTACAGGTGGAACTTGGCGCCTCTAAATAAATGGTGAGGATGGGGTTATGGAGTTCTACTAGACATCGTTTTCTGACTTTTTTTTTTTTTTTTTTTTTTTTTGTTCTGTCCAGCAACTTCTGAGGACAACTTCGAAGGACAAGGTCAGGGGTGGAGTTCCATGGAAGGACTAAAATACTCCAAAATAATCACTTCTTCTATATACTTTCACAAAGACACCATATGACCAGAACCCCCTGCCCCTGAATTCCACCCTCATCCACCCCTCCTGTCCTCACTCTTTCGCTCTCTCTCTCTCTCTCTCTCTCTCTCTCTCTCTCTCTCTCTCTGTCACTCCTCCTCATTTCCATTCCTTCACCCTCCCCCCATCCTCCTCTCATCTCCTTTTCAACAAGAGCAGTTTGTCAGGGTCAGAAAGCAATTCAAAACCCCTATTAATGAGCAAGGGAGAGAAAAGTGAGGTATGGGAGGACAGGGGAAAGAGTGGGGGGGTGGGACTGAGGGGTGCTGGGGGTGTCTGCCATCAAAGTCGACAAGAAAAGAAGGCCAGGTGGTTGTGGGAATCGTGGCCTTTTTCGTCAGAACGGAATCTTCTGTGTAATTAGCAAGCCGGATTGGGACCCTCTGAAGCAGGAGGATAGCTCCTCCGAGGGTAACAATTTGCACTTCTACAGGAGCCGCATAGGGAGGACAGAAAGGAGAGGAAAAGGGAAACTATGGCATCTTTTATTGGGGCGGACAAAGCTGCCGCATCCTTTCAAAGGCCTGTGCCGAGGCTTCCAGAGCAGAGGAAGAGTGAGTGAAATAAAGGGGGAGAAAAGAAAGAGCAAAAAAAAAAAAGAAAGAAAGAAAGAAAGAAAAGGAATTGAAGAAGTGGACAGCAGTCGGAAAAGAGGCACAAATGCCAACATGCAGTTCACAGAGCAAAAGGAAAGAACGCTAGCAAACAGAGCAGTGTGTGTGTGTGTGTGTGTGTGTGTGTGTGTGAGTGTGTGAGAATGAGTGAGTAGACAGCTACTGACATACAGCCAACCTACAGACACTTCCAGAATTCAACAATCCTCTCTTGCTCAATCTTAAGAGAGAGGAGAAGGGACAAAGCAGTGAACTTTTATGGCAACTCTTAATGCCCACCATCTTCGCACCTGAAAACAGATGATTGTTTGCTGTAAACCGTATTAAACCTAGTTACCTTGCTGTAGCCTGCATTAAAGTTATGCTGGGTGTTTTTATTTTAAAACTGATCATGGGTTGCTAATCGTCAAGCAGTCTCAGATCATTAAGCAGACTCAGATCACAGCTCTGATGAATAGCATGGGTTAATCTGATCATGGGTTGATAAGCATTAAGCAGACTCAGATCACAGCTCTGCTGACAGGCAACACCTACAGCTATACATTAATCTGCGTGGCACAGTATCCTTTACCACACCGTCTGGCAAAGTAATTCTTATTATCATCACCTAGCCATCGAATAGTGCTGTACTACTTTGATTATACTATTTGGCACCACCATTTTAAACTTTCTGGCCTCCAAGAAAGCAGCCAGAGTTTGGTATACAGCTTATGAACACTATATAATGTGGTGATATGGGGTTTCGGTCCTTTCCCGGCTTTAGGTCACCATTTGTCGCCCATCAGTCAGAAGCCTTTGTTCGAGCACGGGTGCACATTTACACATTTGGGATGTTGTTGCAATTCAATATTTTCGCGAGCTGTTGTGTCGTTACCGTGGCGCTGGAGTTAACAGGCCATCTTGAAATGCTTTGCTGACGCCCCCTAAAAAGCCCTTCTCAACGTTTCACTTACAATCTGACTAGAGCTGCTGCAGTTTATTCTTACATTCACAGCCAGGAGATGCATAGAGTCAGAACGTATATTTACTGCGAAACGATAATTACTGGGAGGACGGGTGCTTTCTTGATCACATTTCTAGAAGTGAAACTTTTCCAAAAGACACACACGTTATTATTGTCGACCTATCCTATCCTGGGACAGTCCGTTCCCATCCTTTCCTAATGGCACAATGTGGAGGAGAGAAGATGAGTGAAAGAGATAAACATAAAAGTCGGGGCCTTTGAACATGTAATCTGTGGCGGACTTTAAAGCGGCGCAGCGGACCGCGTCCCTCTAGAGAAGCTGCTCTATTGGGAACAGCGTTCACTTTCTTATCACCAAAGGATGGAACATCAAAGGCTGAAGAAGTCACGTCTGTCCGAACACAGCCCACAGGACAGGGAGGATACTGACTCACCCGTCAATACGGGAATTACAGAATAGGGGATTTACTCTATAGCCCGTGTATGTGCATGTGTGTATGTATGCAAGCACGTGAGTATGCGCCATGCCCAGGACGATCAGAAGAAGTAAATATCCCCACAGCAAAATCACCACTCGCCTCTTGTATTGTGGGAAATGTGTTCCGTTTACACAAGAATAGCTTAGCTATTTAATGCCACGAATCCAAAACAATACAGATAGCCTGAAAAGCACTTTACCAGAAGATCGGAGATTAAGGGAGTGGCGGGAAATACTCACAAACCACTCGTTGGTCTATATAAGGTAAGCCTGAGGAAAGATGAATGAATCCTTTACATGCAATTATGAAAAACACCTTCACTGGTGCTTTTGCATGATCTTGTAGTTTAGTTTGCTAACAGCCACCAGATAAGCAACTACAAGCTTCGTAGTAACCTTGCACACGGACACCACCGTAAGACATCTTACAGGATATGTGACAGTGTTCTGAACTTGCCCCCATGAGCATTCAATTGCATGTATTTACTATAGCTTTGAGAAGAAAAGAGCTAAATGGAGACCTTAGGAAAGAAAACAGGATTTGAAAAACATACAATCCTATAAATCTCCAGTGGGGTTTCAGTAATACCCAGAATACTCGGTATAATTGGTTCATAAGTGGTCTTCTTGGAATGTCTTTAATAGTGATTAAGGCATGAAGTCAGAGACTTTAATACCATTGTCTTTTTGTAACTAAAAAAAAAAAACAGCAGTAGTAACCTTCTATTCTGAAAAGTTAGCTTGTATAACTCCTATAAAATGCAGGAACAATTGTACTGTGCACAGAATAAGGTGCACCAAACAAACAGCTAATAATAATAATAATAATAATAATAATAATAATAA
>JAOVYU010000041.1:5602075-5612958 GCA_025674565.1 Synodontis membranacea | reverse complement strand
TTTTCGTTCAGTATAGTTGTGTTAAGTGTGAAGTTCAGGGTTGCATGTTCAATACACGTTCTGCAATAATGCTGCATAATAGGAGTTTCCAAAACAAACCTAGTTCTTGATTTTATTTGGCAAGGACACAAACCGAGAAAAGAAATGGAGAGAAAACATCTTTCATTACTTCCTAACTGATAATAAAAAACACACACAAACAACACTAAACAAAGTGGTGGCCAGTTCCTACGCTGCACTTTTGCACTGAAATACTTGCAAATAAGAAACCAGACAACAGCATCTCAGAGGTTCAGGCTATTTTGAGATTTAAATACCAAAGCACGGAGTTCAAAACCATCAACAGTCAGTCGGCAGGGGGAAAGAAAAAAAAAAAAAAGGACATGACTTACTGTAAAATGTGTTATTTTCTATCTCTGTGTTCTAATCCTGTTAGTTGTGGTCGGCGATATTTGAATGAAAACAATTAAACAGACTGTAATGTTGCCTGCTCTCCATGAACGTCCCTGCTCAAAGATTTTGTTTTTTTTTTCTACACAGTAAAATCCCCAGTGTTGAACTCAGATGAACTCTGCACGAGTCAATTCAACGCTCAAGGTGTTAATTCAACACTGGGGATTTTACTGTGCACCATGTTGGAAAGAGAGTCAGCAGGGGGAGTGTGTTTCATTCTGAGTCACAAGATGACCTCTGTAATTAGACCAAATTACACTGTGGCTTAGTCTCTGAGAAGGAGGTGGACGTGTAAAAGCTACCTTGGGTTCAAGGAATCTTTTTTTTTTTTTTTTTTTTTAATTTGTTTGTTTTTTTTTTTATTTGTTTGATGGTAAACCTGACCTCAAAAATAATCAAGTGGTTACGAGATATCTTCTGTAACCTGTAAAAAAAAAAATGTATATGCTCTTCATTTAAAGCTATTCTTGATTGAGCGAAGAAATCCTGAATAGACGGAGGACATGTCCGAAAACATACCTCGATACAAGAAATGAGCCGCACAGTTGAATTCACTCCAACAGGATGGGCAGGGTCAAAGATCCTGAGAGCCCGACCTAAGTAAAAATAAACTTTACAGGTAGCCGCGACCCTTGAGAAAGTACTGCACGCAGGATGAAACGAACAATAAATCAATAAATCAGTTCTCTGTTTGGTAAACTGTAAACTCGGACCTCAACTCATTACGTGCGCCATTTTCTATTTATTTACTCTACGTGCAAGCATCGTTGATCAAACTTAAAGATACCACCCAAAAAAAAAGATGTTTTCCGGGAGCCGTTAAGCTTAATTATTATTTCACTCACGCATCATTACGTTCCATAAACCAAATATTTGACTACTGATTGCGTTAGTGAGGAAAGCGACTCGCATCGAATAGCGCTCTTGAAGGATATGAGGTGCAAAAGCAACTGAATGTTCGTTTTGTCACGAATGCCTGTGAGGATTCTGTGTAGTCCCGTGTACACCCGCTGTAATTTAGATCTGTTGATTCTTGACAAAGTTCACCTGTGGGTATTTGCTTAAAGCCTAACAATATTCATTTGTCACTAATAACTAATAAAGCATCCAGCACATGTGGCTCTCAGTTTTCAGACAACAACACGCTCTTACTTCTTTTAAAAAATGCACTCATAAAGCATGGTTTTTTTTATTACAAATGCAATAAACGTGTGAACCATGTTTTAAAGCTTTTTTTTTTTTTAAGATTCGTATATGCGATCGGGGTAAATTCAGAAGGGTTCCTGGACGTCTTTTCTTAGCCGTTATAAACCCCAAACTAAAGCACACTACATACAGTAGTCCAGTCATTCATTTATTCTTACTCATCAATTATATCACGGCACTGCTGAATTTTCTCCATTCTGATGATAACCAGCAGTTCTGACAGTGGTCATTCATGTCGCAGGCTCATACTAATGCACTAGTTCAATTACGCTATCGTTTCCATAGTAACCACGCATTCGCAGCGACTTGCATTGCAGACACTCCGCATGATCGGAGACGAATATTGCATGAAATAAATGTGCTGTTATTTAACTAAAAAAAAAAAAAAAAAAAAAAAAAAACCCAAAAAGTTTAATTGTTGATAGGGTGACATTTTCAAAATAACATGAATAGACGACATGAATAGCTGTCTTACTAACTTCACGAGAGAGAGAAATAAGAGGCTGTTTATAGTTCTGATAACAGGAACACGTTTCGCAGGTGGACAGTCCACAACGTTAAATGTAACTATAAATCGATAAAAAAAATATTAGCTGAATAGAAAGTTATTTTATTTTAATTGGAAAAAATCATTTCGAATTGCTGTGCTGCCCTGGGGTGCCCGATCTTGCCTGTTCTCGGAAGCTAAGCAGGGGCGGGCCTGGTTAGAACTTGGATGGGAGACATCCAGAGAAGGCCAGGTGCTGTACAAAGACCCAGCCACAAGGGGGTGCACACTCTGGTGTACGCCTGCGTGCCGGTCCCAAGCCCGGATAAATGGAGAGGGTTGCGTCAGGAAGGGCATCCGGCGTAAAAACTCTGCCAAATCGAACGTGTGGACAAAAAGATCCGCTGTGGTGACCCCTAGTGGGGAATAGCCGAAATGGAGAGGAGGAGGAGGATTTCAAATTGCTGTGTTATAAGAGGAAGAAAACATGGGGACATTGGGGGTGGTAACAGTTAGTTGGTTGATTTTTTTTTCTATTACAGCTTGTCCCATTGTGTTTTATTCCTTACTTGATCAAGTCTAGTGATTAAAATGTGTCTAAATTATAGATTACAGTTTAACACTTCACTTGCCTTGTTTGTTCTAAGAAGAGTGAAAAACACTCTGCATCAAGGTCAAAACTCTTAGAATCAGTATCAGATTTTCTTGAATAATGTTTATCTCATTAAAAATGATCATTCATTCATACACCCTGTCATCAAATGGATATACTGGATCAACAGTCACCCATCATAGGATGTTAGCCTGCTGAAACACTCAGTTCATTACGTAAACATCATATGCCAAATACTTTATTACGGGAAATTCTGATGCAGCCCAGCACGGTTCTTCTTCCTTGTAAGTCCCAAAACCTAGGCTACTTAGTATTAATTTCTATGTTGGATGCATTATATTCGAAAAAAAAAACAAAAAAAAACTGGCCAGCTGGCCAAGCCTGCGCTCTGGAAATAGAGGAGCCCACCTGAGAAGATCGAAATGTAAGACGGCACTTGAGCGTCTGGCCCCACGCTCCGGCTTGTGCTGTGCTATGAACGCTGGTCAAACATCTGCAACCCACTAACTGAAATGTACCTAAGTGTGACGAGGAATAACTTCTTATGGATAATATTCGCTGGTGGAATGCATGTAGCAACTTAATGCATGCGGCGAAGCTGCACCAAAATCCTCTCATCGCATCCAGTTCTGACATTAGTTTTTGGTATTTATGGCAAATATCGATGGAGATGCATCACGACGTGTTTATTGGATGCAAGATGCCATAAATAAGATAATTCTGATTTATTCTTGCATATGTAATTTGTAAGGAATATACCATGTTATTCTCCAAGTGCATGTACGTGATTCTAAAGGAAATCTGTGCCAGTAGTGATTCCTATCACAAACAGGCTCCTGAAACATACTTACTGGCAAAAAAAAAGAGACAGGATTGCAGGAAGAGCCGTCATTAAACGTCTTCCATCAGTAACAATTATCGTTGCTGTTTTTCTTTCATCTGAATGCGACATGTTCCTAGAGACTTAAGCCCTGTACAGTATGCCACTGGTTCTCAGCAGTGCGCCATTGTCAACAGCGCACGGAACGAGAGCAGTGGTGACGAGCGTTGTTTATATGTTTGTTCTGAGGAAAAGAGAGAAAGAGGGAGATCTTCGCGTGCTTGTCTTTAATTGGCTGCAGCGGCGAGCTGTACACTGACATCTGCTGCTGATTTCTGGTGATAATAAATCAGGTTTGCTTCACGACTGGCACTCTTTCATAGAGCTTTCATTTTGTCTTCCTTCTCTATTTTTCTCCTTCTCTTTCCTCATAGACCTGAAGCCTAGGGCTGGAATATTTCCGAACCCGTTTCTTTCTACGTTGGGTGGATGGACAACATGAATCCCAAAGGATTATGGATAAGAAGAGAAGATGGGTAGATAGAACAGACAAAAAAAAAAAAAAAACCAGCTGGAAAATGGTCAAAATGGTCTGAAGATGGGACAAATCAGAGGCGTACATTATGTCCTGATGTGAGAGCAGGCCTTAGCCAGGTGGAGGGAGAGAAAGATAAAATAGGTGGTCTTAAAAGGGAAGAGTGAAAATCGCTGTTAGAGCCTAAACAAAATGATACAAATTCCGCCTGTCCGTGAAGCCTTTCCTGCCTCTCAGCTTTCAGCTCTTAGAATTTGCCTCAAGGTTTTGGATATTCAAAGTGCTGTCAGGGAGAAAAGTTAAGGCACTCACCCAAGTTTGAAGAGGGAAAAAAAAAAAAAAACCTCTTCAAACTCACTCAGGGCCAAGTATAGGAGTATGTGAAAATGATCTGCTATGAAAAAATGCGATGTTCAACAAGTCCGCGGAGCAGCGGGAGGCGTTGTTTTCGATCTGCGTTTCCACAAGTATTGTTTCAGAGCACCACCGATGTTTGTAATGACAGAATGAAAAACTGAGACTTGGCTTTCTGGCACAAGGAAAGGGTTTGCCAGTGTTTTGTGCCACTGGTTCACATCTTATAAGTGAAAGAAAACTCAAAATTCTAAGTTATTTGGATAACGTGTCCGAGCTGTGGCTGAACAGGGGGGAAGGAGCAGAGGAAATGCAGAGCAGGTAACGTGTAAATGTATACACCTGTGCATTGCTAGTGCTAGCAATTGTGGATTGCTAATCCGTGGATTCCCTGAGCGACGGAGACCGGCAGGGTTGAGCTCAACTATACTGAATTAAATTAAACCAATCCAGATGACAGAACTGTTTGTCTGTTCACTGTGCATGACACAAATTTCAATGAAAAGCACTTGTTTGAGCCATTTGTGTTTTGAAAAGGAAAAAAAAGAAACATAGGGCTGCTCTGCCATCCAAACCTGCAATCCTAACTTAGCAATGCTGTTACCAAAATGCAAGTTTAATAACATGCTCTGAGATCTGATATGCAATGTTTTTATTTCTTCATCATTGAAAGCACAACAGCAAAACCATAAAACATCACATTGCTGAAAGAAGCCTTTTAGTTAGGACGGCTGACATTACACAACAACAACAACAAAAAAGCTGTTATACAAGTGCAACAGCTTCCTGTGGCAATCCTTGACATTGTCCACAGCAATCACACACACACACACACACACACACACACACATCACTAGCCACCCTTGGGGTGAGTTGATGAGCAGGCCTGATCTTTCTGCATCCTTGTATTTAGACAACTGTGCTAACCACCTTGTCTTGTTCATCATTTTGGCTGTTGTCTTTGGGCTCTCATCAAAACCAAAGGAACATCTGCAGCTCAAAGTGCTCCTTGAGCACGCGTGCCCAGAATCTGCTTTAATTTAAGGGCTTTTTTCAAAACTAAAAAGAGAAGCCCTTTATTATCTCCATACTCCAATCTCTCACAGCCGTGCTAAAACACAACCAAATATGAGTGTAGAACATGATCAGCTGTCATTACAGATCCCTAGGCTATTTTGATAGATTAGTTTTGGATTTGATCTTGTATACATTTTGGAGTGCAGTTACGGGGATTTTTAATTTTTTTTGCGATAACAATTGACTCGCCGTGAGAGATTCTGAGCATATAAACAAAGCTGATTTCCCCAATTAATAACAACATGTAGATGCTGATGCTCATGCAAGCTTATCTGCAAATGAAATAATGGCCAAACTGTGAGCTGTGTGAATAAGTCAATATTCGGTGTAAACAAATACAGTGGCTTCAGAAAGTATTCAGTCCCCCTTGATTTTTTTCCAATGTTGTTATGTAGCAGCCTGACGCTACAATCGTTTATATACATTTCTTTTTATCTACACTCAGTACCCCATAATCCTCCTCCTTCCCATTTCGGCTATTCCCAACTACGGGTCGCCACAGCGGATCTTTTTGCCCGCACGTCCGATTAGGCAGTTTTTACGCCGGATGCCCTTCCTGACACAACCCTCCCCATTTATCCAGGCTTGGGACCGGCACACAGGCATACACCAGAGTGTGCACTCTCTTGTGGCTGGGTCTTTGTACAGCACCCAGCCTTCTTTGGATGTCTCCCATCCAAGTACTAACCAGGCCCGCCCCACTTAGCTTCCGAGAACAGGCTAGATCGGGCACCCCCAGGGCAGCATGGCTGTACTCACTCAGTACCCCATAATGACAAAGTGAAAACAGAATTTTAGACATTTTTGCAAATTTATTAAAGAAAGAAAAATGGAAATATCACATGTACATAAGTATTCCGACCCTTTGAAAGAACATTTGAAATTTAGCTCAGGTGCAATTTCTCTCGATTGTTGCTGAGATGTTTCTACACCTTGGTCCACCTGTGGTAAATTAAATTGATTGGACATGATTTGGAAAAGCACACACCTCTCTTTTAGAAAGCCTTGCAGCTGACAATGCATAGCAGAACAAAAACCAAGCCATGGGTCAGAGGAACTCCCTGCAGAGCTCAGAGACAGGATTGGTGCAAGGCACAGATCTGGGGAAGGGTAGGAAAAATTTCTGCTGCACTGAAAGGTCCCAAGAGCCCAACCTCCATAATTCATAGAATTAAATGGAAGACGTTTGGAACAACCAGCACTCTTCTAAGAGCTGGTCGCCCGGACAAACTGAGCAATCGAGGGAGAAGGGCCTTAGTGAGTGAGGTGACCAAGAACCAGATCAAAGATCCTGTGTGGAGATGGGACAAAGGACAGCCATCACTGCAGCCCTCCACCGATCTGGGCTTTATGGCAGAGTGACTAGACAGAAGCCTCTCCTCATGTGCAAAACACATGAAAGCCTGCTTGGAGTTTGCAAAAAAGGCACTGAAGGACTCTCAGGCTGTGAGGAACAAGATTCTCTGGTCTAAGGAAACCAAGATTGGACTGTTTGGCCTCAATTTTAGATATTATATCTGGGAGAAACCAGGCACTGCTCATCACGCCCAATACCGTCCCAACAGTGAAGCATGGTGTGTACAGCCATGCTGCCCTGGGAGTGCCCGATCTCGCCTGTTTTTGGAAGCTAGGCAGGGGCGGGCCTGGTTAGTACTTGGATGGCAGACATCCAGAGAAGGCCGGGTGCTGTACAGAGACCCAGCCACAAGGGGGTGCACACTCTTGTGTATGCCTGTGTGCCGGTCCCAAGCCCGGATAAATGGGGAGGGTTGCATCAGGAAGGGCATCCGGCGTAAAAACTCTGCCAAATCGGACGTGCAGACAAAAGATCGGAGGAGTGAAGCATGGTGTGGGGGTGTTTCTCAGCAGCAGACTGGGACTGGGAGACTGGTCAGCGTTGAGGGAAAGTTGAATGGAGCAAAGTACAGAGATATCGTCAATGAAAAACCCATCCCGCAGTGCTCAGGACCTCAGACTGGCCCGAAGGTTCACCTTGAAACATGACAATGACCCTAAGTACACAGCGAAGAGAACACAGGTGTGGCTTAGGGACCACTGTGTGAATTTCTATGATGGCCCAGGGAGAGCCCTGACTTGCGAACATCTCTGGAGAGAACTGAAAATGGCTGTCCACCTGCTGTCCCCATCCAACCTGACTGAGCTTGGTAGAATTTGCAAAGAAGAATGGCAGAAAATCCCCCCAACCATCCATGGCAAAGCTTGCTGCAAAGTTTGTCACACCATACCCAAGAAAGACTCGAGTCTGTAATTGCTGCCAAAGGTGCTTCAATTAAGTACCGAGCAAAGCAAAAAAATATGAAATATTATATAATATATGTAAATGTGATATTTCAGTTTTTTTCTTTTTAATAAATTTAAAAAATGTCTAATTATGTTTTCACTTTGTGATTATTGGGTACTGAGTGTAGATAAATGAGGAAAAAAATATTTAAATGATTGTAGCATCAGGCTGCTATACAACAAAATATATACAAAAAAATGAAAGAGGTCTGAATACTTTCTGAAGTATGCATGATTACAAAAGCAAATTGGAATTTTGCTGATTGCAATAGCAAATTCGCTATTGGAATTCCCTTCATTTCCTTCATTGACCTAGTCTCATACTTGAATACTTGCTCTACTTCCCACTGAACCCACACTAGTTAGATTATGTAACATGAAATCAGCAATGTATAATTTGCAAAATGTCAAACATTTTGTTTGATTGCCAAATTCCATCACAAACACACATAACATTTATGTTGAAATAATACCCTACACTCTTACACCCACTGAAATCTGTTTATGACTTACACATTTCGATGAACATAAAAAAAACACTCTAATTTAATGTGTTGTTGTCTACCGTTATCAATTTATTTTTCCATTTCTACCTTTTTTTTTTTCAGCACAAGTTAATTCAGCCAGTGCTACCTGACAGCAGGTTCTCATAAAACATCTGAGACAGCAGAGATTTTATTCAGCACATATGGGCATTTTAAAAGGCATAAAGAAAAAACTACATTTACATCTTGTCCAACCACATTCATTACTCCAAACATAGTAAGTAATGAAAGTTTCCTGATGGTTACTTTTATATGCATTCATAGCTAGTGTCTCCCAAAATCACCTGTTACTGAGTTTAGAGGAAACTGCCTCCTTAGTTATAGTTGACGTTATGTAAGGTGGATGTTAGAAAAAAGTACATGCCAAGTACATGTATAATAAAACAGCAAATGTAGTGCACTTTTTATTTAGAAGTACAGCATAGACCTATCACCAATAACATTGAAACTACTGACAGGTTACATGAACAACTTTGATTCTCTGGTTACTTAAGGGCTGGTATACACAGTATTACGCAGAAAGTGACAAAAATTGTGATGGCAAGACAACTGGGTCGGAGCATCCTCAAAACAGCAAGTCTAGTTGGGCGTTCCTGGTGTGCAGAGGTTGGTGTCTACCAAAAGTGGTCTAAGGAAAGACAACCGGTGAACCAGCTACAGGGTCACGGGTGACCAAGGCTCATTGACGTGGGTGGGGAGCAAAGATTAGACTGTCTGTCCAATCCCACAAAAGAGCTCCTGTAGCACAAATTGCTGAAAAGGTTAATGCTATTATAGAGAGGAATCAGAACACACATGGCATCACAGTTCGCTGTATATGGGACTGTGTAGCTGCAGACTGGTCAGCATGCCAAAGCTGACCCTTGTCCTCCACCGAAAGCACTGGAACCATGTAGTAATGGAAGAAGGTGGCCTGGTCTGATTAATCACATTTTCTTTTACATCATGTTAATGGCTGGGTGCGTGTGTGTCAATCACCTTAGGACGAACTGGCACAGGATGCACTATGTGAAGAAAGCAAGCTGGTGGACTCAGTGTGATGCTTTGGGCAATGTTCTGCTGGAAAACCTTGGGTTCCATCATTCATGTTACTTTGACACATACCACCACTTTAACATTGTTGCAGGCCAAGTACACCATTTCAACGTAATGGCATTCACTAATGGCAGTGGCCTCTTTCAGCAGGATAATGCGACCTGCCACACTGCAAAAAGTGTTCAGGAATGGTTTGAGGAAAATGACAAAGAGTTCAAGATGGTGACTTGGCCTCCATATTCCCCAGATATCCATCAGATCGAGCATCTCTGGAACGCTCCATGGAGGCTCCACCTGACAGCTTACAGGACTTAAAGGATCTGCTGCTAACATCTTGGTGCCAGATACCACAGGACATCTTGTGGAGTCTATCCCTCGATGGGTCTAAGCTGTTTTGGCGGCACAAGGAGGGCCTACACAATATTGGGCAGGTTGTTTTAGTCTTATGGCTGATCAATGTATCTACTAGTAGTACATAGTAAATGGTCTCTGGGTCTCTTTATCAGGTTTTCTCATATCTGTCTTCCAAAGAGACAACATCTCTGACACATTTTGTTGGCACAAAGAGGTCTGGAAATTGTTTTTCCAAGTCAGTATTTTCCAATTAATGTGCATGATGGTAGTTTTTGAATGAATGAATGAACAAATTTTTTGAATGAATATTAAGCACTTACAATCCTTTATGTATCCAGGATCCTAGATCTGAACTTAGATCTAACCTAGATTTTTTTTTTTATTACAAACTCCACATGTAAAAAAAAAAAAAAAAAAAAAAAAAAAAAACAACCCAACCAGCTCTGTCCAAATATGAATCTGTGCACATAAGACAGAAATGTTTTAAAATGTATGGACTTGTCCAGAGTATCATTAAAATATATGGAGCGTTACCCACACCGCGCAGACGGTCTGCGCCAACTTTATTGCACATTTATGGCTTGGTGGAGAAGGAACACCATCTTTGCCACAGATAGACACAATCCCAGGTGGACTGCTGACACTAAAGGGACAGAACAAATATCATTTTCTCACTGCCCTCCTTCCATCAACACAAACAGTCTGCTTCCAGCACCAGGGGATGTAACCCTTCACCAGGGTGGAAAACCTAGACTGCAACACAGGATGTACTTTGTGTAAAACAGCTTTTCGCTCTCACTCAGTCTGCAAGCACCACTGTGGTATTTCTTGGACTCAGTGGAAAGAAAGAGCACATATATGACCTATAGTGTAAACAAAGATGGAGGCATCAGACATCAGATGGACATTATCCAAGATATACTCTCAGGCCACAATGAATAAAGGTTACATAAATAGACCTGTTTTTCAATGTGCCAGACATCATGATCTCACAATAAAAGATTTGTGATGTTGACAACTTTTAAGTGAAATACATACACACACACGCACGCACACACACACACACACACACACACACACACACACACACACATATATATATA
>JAOVYU010000041.1:5590044-5600686 GCA_025674565.1 Synodontis membranacea | reverse complement strand
AAACGTAGATTGCACGTATGCCACATAAAGACAAGACAACTGCATAAAGTGCACGTGTGCAGACATGTGCAAAAACAATTTGAAATTGGTTATCATGTGAACTACAAACGACTGCAAGATCTCTTATAGCACTTGAATGAATGTTGCGGCTGAGGCTTAGCCATGGTCAGAAGCTTTACCCACGGCAAAAGATCCTCTCCCTGGCTCCCTGTGAAAGCAAGATCTCCTGCTCCTCCATGTGTTTTTCGCATTAGCCCCCTTATGCTAGGCCAGTAACACTGTAGCGCTTATTTAGCAGCCGTGACACTCAGCATCCCCGCTCTGCCCACACCTCTGTGCACTGGGAGAGGCAGTAAAGCCACAACGCGGCCGGGAAAGCATGCGCGCCGCTCACCAAAAAAAGGACGTTTAGCCACGTCCATGGCTCGGGTTACCTCTGCCACCATGTCATTCAATACCGCAACTGTAAATTGTACATAAAGCGTGTGAAATCACAGATGTTTGTGCCGCACCGGGGTCGTAAAGTTAATATATTCAGTGATTCTTAGCGCTCCTACTCTCTTCTCTGTGACAGCCAAAACTGAGACAATAAAAAAAAGAATCATTTAATAATATTGCATAATTTAGACATCACCTTTAAGGTAAAAATGAGATCCAGCTTCTGCTGCCTATAAAAAAAAAAAAAATTCAGCTTCACATGAACTATTTTTTTCCTTTGCTGGTTGAAAGATAACCAAGTGGTATGCAGGTGTTCACCTGAAGTTACCAGTCACTGTGAACATAAAAATGATCATTATAATGTGTAAAAATAAATTACAATATGCCAAAAAAAATAGTTTTTTGTAAAGATCCATTCTCAGGTGAATACACTAAATTATTACTAATACACACACACACACACACACACACACACACACACACACATTTTGTAGTTTCCAAATGCCCATTTTGGGATATTCCTGCTCTCTTTTTAGCATAAGTTTCACTTAACTCCTACCAGCTCCCCAAAGTGGAAGCAACATCAAAACTCGTCACTTGTAAGCCGAGCTGCTAAGTTTAATCGATCTAAAAGAATTTAATGTGGCGTAGTGAATCGGAGCCGACAGCGCAGATTTATCTGGTGGTCTCTGCAAGAACATAATATTGTGGACGTTTTAGACCTGTGGGAATATTTAATTGTGGCCACAAAAATGATTTACTCCACATCGACTTAAATTACCATGTGGGTGCACGGCTTGAATTGGGCTTTTAATTTCATTCATAAAAAATATAAATTAGCCAGAGAAAGAGAAAGAATGAATTAGGCTTAAAAAATGTCACTGTCACAGAACATAACAATACTTTCAGTCATTCAGTTTTGACTGCAGTATTTACGTATAAAATCTACACAGTGCAGATTATTTTAATGCCCCGCACAAGACTGTTACTTTTTTCTGCATGCCATGTGGCTAAAATCCACAATTATATGTTTTGAACGACATAACAGTAGTCGTAGAAACCTACAATAACACATAATCTGAATCAAAGTGTGAATTGCGAGTTTGACATTGAATTGTAATTGTAAGACTAAATGAAAAAAAAAAAAAAAAAAGGAGCCACAAATAAGTCGTTGGATCTTCTAACAGACATGCACTAATAAGAATGCAGAGGAAAGAAAATGAGACAGGAGGAAGTTGAATTGCCACCGTGAAAGTGGACACCCTGTAGAAACACACTGATGTTTTATGGAGCCGAAAGTTGCTTTGAGGCCAGATTAACGTCTAACCCAAATCTCTGTGATCTCTTACCTCATCCTCAACTTTAACTACCATGGCCCTAGGATACACTTGCTCTTTGAATAACTTATAGCTGACACTGAATAAATGCAGACCCTCCCCGTAAGAACCCTGCCTCTGTTTCTTATGCAGGAATTTAACCGCAAACTTGTCGCTGATAAAGACGGATACCGTAAGACACATCTAGCCAAATTCGCAATCATCTGCGATTGTTTTGTCTGGGAAAATGATCCGCTGCTCCTGACAGATCCGCAGTGCTGAGTTTTCTCACGACCACAGCTCTAAAAATGCCTGCGCAGTGGTGACTCACTCCGGCAATGTATCATAAGTTCTGAACTTCTACGCTGATCCAGCTGCCCTGTTGCACTATGCTGACACCAGTCCTGTGGCTTCTCTTAAAACTGCAAACTTAGATGTTGGGCGAATGAGCCGATCGTAGATCAGCAGAAAAAGGAAACCTAGCTCTGGCAGCTGACGCGGACAGCAGGACAAAACCATGAAAAATTGCAGCAGAAGAACCACAGTAAACTAACAGTGTCTCGGAGTACAAGTTTGAAAAGGGATGACTGTCCACACTTACAAACCTGCGTATGTACTTGTGACCATACGATTCTTTCTGACGCTAAGAAACATAACGTGCCATTTAGATAAACACTTCATTATGAACAAATTTAGTGCGAGGACTTCAAGACAGGGTGCATTATGAGCTACGTTTCCAAGGTAACCATCTAAGATCTCGATCGCTCCACGATGTCTGAAATCTCCAGCCTTATTCTTTCTCCCATTCTCTCTCTCTATCTCCCTCTCTCTCTCTCTCTCTCTCTCTCTCTCTCAGGGCAGCTTGAGGCAGCACTCGATTGGCTTTCTGCCTATCCAAGCTGAACAACAGCAAGATGTGCAATTAAATTAAGACCCCTCGGTCAGTACACCAAAGAGGAGGAAATGCATTTCAGGAGTCTTGGGATGGCTGAATTACTGGAATGCATCAGATACTGGCTGCTGCCCAAAGTCTTGAAGCACTCCTCTGATTAGAGATGCACTGCGCAATGACCCCAGAGAACAGATGAACAAAGCATCATTAAAAGGTGATGGATCAACCATTCAGCCGAGGGAGACCATTGTCCTTGGTAGCGGGGTGAGACCTTTGATGTTCGTCGCTTTATTGACTCTGTTTTGGCATTCCACGCGTCTCTTTACATACCACTGAACCTGATCACTTACTGGAAAGATAAATGGTCAACCTAAAAAGCAAGCAGGAGGCCAATATGGACCAGACAGCAGCACTCATTTATGCTAATCAAATACTCTTGAGGGAGGAAAAAAAAACACACACACACACACACACACACACTGAGACTCATTTACATCGTTCCCTTGTTCCAAGGCACCCAGTGCTAAAAAGTGTGGGCATCTGAGGTGTAGCTGTCTGGCCGATCCCTGTGCATATGTAGTAAGTCAAGTGTTGCAGAGGTGGAAAAGGTTGCAAGGTTGAGCTGTAGGGCCAATTGCTCCAGCACACTCAGGGCACACTGCAGATGCCAGCTGAGCGTACAGTGGCACACCTCCCTTGCTTAAATCACAACCACATGGTGCCAGCAGACCACGGAGTGGCCCACTCCCCCCACCAATGCACACGCTCACAGGCCGTGCCTGTTCCACTGCTAATCACCAATTATTCAAGAAAAGAGCTCTTTGTGTGCAGAGCCTGTACACCGTGCTGCAGCAGTGCCTGCTCCCTCATAATGATCAAGCTTAAGCAGACCATTTACAATCGAACAGAGCCTCTGCCAATGAGCAGAGTTAACCGCAAGGCAGGTTCAAGGTCCGGAGTTCCCTTCTCCTGCCTTCGCTTTGGTAAATCGCATATTACCCAAAGTAAAGAAACTGCCTGTCAGCTCGGAGAGGGGCTTTTACTGAATTGGTACTTGGCATTCTGAGGAAGGTCCTTTACCTGGCCAACTCAAAGCCGTTCCTAGGTTTGACAACTTAGATGTGCAAAGGGATATGTTAGGGTGAGAGATTGTACTTCCGACACCTTGTAGTGTTATCTGACCACTATTAGTCTCTGATTAAACTGGCAATATGTCAAACACTGGTCTCTGGAATACAGTTCATCAGAAATGTCAATTGCCATTTGCACTGGCAAGGAACGAAAATAATCAAACTATCACATTCGTGTTTCTTGTGATTCTTCATTTGAACTTTCCCAAATGAAAAACATGCCCAAAACCCATGTATAATTTTAAATAATAAACCATTCGATAAAAAAAATAATAATAATAATTAAAATCTGCCTTCAATTTAATTTAATCTGTTTTTATTACATTTAAATGAACACCAATCAAGGTTCGGCTTCAGAAACACATTTTCTTTGGTTCACAGTCCTACTCAGCCACAGAACAGAAGTCTTATTATTAACTAGCTCCATCTAGTGTAACTAAGAGTCTTTCCATTGGGTGACTGTACTGCACAGATACCAGTTACTCTAAATTTCTTATCTGACTATGCTAAATGATTTTTTTTTTGCTCAAAACTACTCAAAAAATATATAGAATAAAGAGTACCATATTAGGATACGGGATACCAAGGCAATTGAAAGAGTGAAAATGGAGGTCTACAGAAGCCTGGGGAATTGCTTGGGTTTTTTTTTTTTTTGTTGAAATTAATTAATTGTGATTAATTAATTTCAAATTAATTTGAAATCTGAAATTAATTGTGGAAACACCGGTTTGACCAAGTTTTTTTCTAGACATCGATTAGCCTTGCTTGATTTGAGGAACAGAAGGCGAGGATATCCATCCATACAAGGGGTTTAACGTGTGTTTATAACTATGTTATAAACACACGTATCTAGTGCGGGTCTTTCAAAATAGTTAAACCTCATACACCTTGGAGATCGTGTTCAGAAAAAAAGGACTTATGCCCATGTATTTCTCCTCATAGGCTGCCTCCCCTGGTGCCACAGGGCCCATTAAAATACAGATTCCTCAGCGAGTTCGTCATCTTTCCAGCGCCAAGATACACAAAAATGTTCAGTGCGTCAAGCACTGTCCCCCAGGCAGACTGGCCTCCTATTGATGTCTCATGCAACCTGAAGTGAAATATGTCTCATGCCTAATAAAAAAAAAGCTTATGCTTAACTAGGTTCAAAGTAGATGGCAGAGACAAATTAGCCTCAAGGTCAGAATAAGGGGAGTATGCAAATACAGAGATGATATTCACGACACAGAAACCTACCATCATATGTATAGAATTCAATTTCGGAATGCACTTTAAGTGAAATTTTAAGTGAAAAAAAAAAAAAAAAGACGTGCTTTCATAAGCTACATGGATTTTGTTGCAAATGTACCCAAGTCTTCAGTGGAATACCATGTGCATCAAAATGAATCATTAATGAATTTTCAAGTCTGGTACAATATATGAAATGCTAAGGGGAGAAAATTGCCCGGTGAGCAAAGTGAGTTTTGGAAGACAGTGACAGAAATCAATTCCAGAAATCCTCTCCAACACACACACACACACACACACACGGCATTATCGAGAAATAAATGCTGTACTGTCCTGTTCACACTTGACTCAGCAAACGGCTCCGTTCCATCTTTGTGGAGTGTTGTGCTTTACATATTCTAATATTTCTACGTGCACAATTTCAAACCTGATGTAAAACATATGACTCCGATACATTATTTAGACTGGCTTCCTATAATAAAAGATATGCTGGACTCTCCCTTTTTTTTTTTTGCATTTTTCTGAACATTGCTTTTCCATTACTTTCTTGTTAAATATTAACCACAGCTTTGTTTAGGCCACTCTCTCCCTTCATTGCTCCCCTGCTTATAGATTCAAATGCTGGCCCATCAGGATCTGACCCTGGCTGTTTTGACAGGGCTCATTCGGAGAAAATGTTTTGGGGGGAAAATCTGCTGAATATAATTTTCTCTTACTCTCAGTCTTTCTCTCCCCCCCCCCATCCATTAATGTAGGGTTGCTGGGCCTGCAGTTTGGAGGGCAGTGCGAGTTTGCTGAGTTCGGGTTTTACAGAGTCTCTGCTGATGATAACGGAAGTGGCCTACTGTTAGAAGCTCCTCCATTACGCTGCCTTACACTCTAGAACACACACGCACACACACACACACACACACATTCCCAAATGCACAGATGTGCACACTTTATGCTACCTCAAGGGTATGAGTGGGTTTCATGAAAACTGTTTATTTGTGCACGTTAATGTTTGAGCACATTAATTTAATTAAGTAAAGACTGGATATCTGTACAAGACTAAATTACCAGCATATGAAAACATCAATACAAAAGCTATTAGGATTGCTTAAAAATATACTGATGATATTTGTATCATCTACTTGCCTGTCCTATAAGTATTTTATTTATTTATTTTTTATATGGGTGTAACTGTTCCCTTACAGTGTCCTTCCTTTTGGCCAGCAGAGCATAGTCCCATAGTGTGGGAGGTACTGCTGGCAAAACACATGGCTAACGGTGGATTGCGGCTCCAGTGTTTGTCCTTTGTTTATTTTTTGCTGTGTTAATGTTAAACAGCCACGATTTATACAGTAAGATACTGACACAACGACTGCAATTTACTGCCCTTCACATCTACTAATATGCTCACGAGTAAAACTGGAAAAAAACGAGTGGAGAAACATAAGGTGTGTACCTTATAATTGATATCGGTATTTATATATACATTCATTCTGGATAAATGTGCCATTGGCCCTCAGCTAAGGGTTGAGCCATGCAATCCCAGATGACAAATAACCAAACAAAGCTATCACAAAGTGAGTTCCAGTGCAGGAAAGCAGCTTGAAGACATGTAAAACAAACAAACACACACAAAAAAAAGGTTCCAAAACCACAGCTCTGGTGTACACCCTAAATATCTTCACTGGTTCCTCTTCAGTATCAGCCGAAGAGACAAAGCAAGCTTCCATTTATTTTCCTTTTAAAAAATATGGCTAGGTTGTGCAGAAACAGCAGTGATCACCCCATGGAGTGTCTGTAGTCTCCATATGGACAGGACGAAAAATTATTTAATAAAACGTAGTTGGAGCTTCATTAGATGAGCTTCTCAACAAATTCTTTTCAAGCACATATTCAAGCTCTCTATAATAAGACAGAATGCTTATATTTTCAGCAGAACACTGCCAGCTCTTCATCCTGTTGCAGTTTTTGTTTTTAAATAATCAGCCCTGATCTGATCAAATTCTTATCCAACATTCATTTATTAATGGTAGAGTTGACCTCAAGGCAAGAGGTAAACTGTTATGTGTGTTAGTATGAACAGTAGATAGATAGATAGATAGATAGATAGAGAGAGAGAGAGAGAGAGAGAGAGAGAGAGAGAGAGAGAGAGAGAGAGGATATAAAATAAGATGGAAAGACGCAAAAATGGAATGACAATGAAAGAGAATAAACAAACGCAATGGGATAAAAAGGGAATAACCATGCAGGAGAAAGAGTATAAGAAAATGTGAGGGGGGGAGAGAGAGAGAGAGAGAATGACAGAATGTGAGGGCTCATCGTTAGCACATTAGGGGCTAATAAAGGTGACAAGATGGAGCAAGGCAAAAAAATAATAATCATCATCATTTATGGAGAGAAATCAATCCTTAGAATAGCGCGAGTAGGGAAATTGAAGCTATAGATCACTGTGCCCTTTATAGAGAGGAAGGGAAATGCAGGGGATAATTTGCGTGAAAAGCCGAAGCGCTGACAGTGCTATAGCTGTCCAAACAGAGATGAGAAGACGGGCTCTCGGGCTCCTCGTGCAGCCACAACTCCACTGGCAGCCACGAACAGAAATCAACACGCTAGGCACGCCACTGATAGGCATCATCCATTCTGCGCAAATTGAACTGTCACCTCCAGTGTCACTTTTTTTTCCCCACCGAGCAGATGAAAAAGACATGTGCACGGTAGGAACGTTCCGCGACATTAATTCCCGGCAGGAAAAAGGCGTCACGCACATCAAACAGATAAACATTGGGCGCAGGGCGGAAATGGCGCTTTAAGCTCTGCTTTGCCTGCCGTGCTGTGTGTTATGTCACGGCTAGCCCGTTGATTACTTTTTTTTTTTTCCTCTCCTTTTATTTAACATGGCGCTGTCTTTTGCAAATAGGCTTTTATGGTCATTGTTTTCTAAACAAAGTAGGTACAATCTAGGCCAGACTTTTGGATGGATGTTAATGAGAATGCAAGAACGAATTAAACAGCTTTAACCAGTTAAACAGCGACTGCTATTATTCCTGGTATAAACAAAGGATCTCTTTTATGTTGATGGGGAGAGAGTAAGAACGAGTTCTGGTTATCAGCTGCTTGATGTAAACAAGACAAGACAAGACAAGACAAGATCTTGTGAAAAAGAAAAGAACGGGAAATGTTTTACAAGTACACAGTTTAGAGATGTGCCCTGGGAGGATCGTGATCAAGCACACATATCCATCTGAAGCTAAGAAAATAAGAAAACTCACATTGACTCCAATGGCTTCTAACTCATTTCTCTCCAGTAATTTCAAAATTAGCTTAGCAGAATAGCATTGCTTAAGTAATCTCAGGTGCTCTAAGGAACCCAAGGGTTGGGAGAATCTTTCTGATGCATTTTGCACATGCACGTTCATGACGATTCTTTCCAACGAAAGTGACGTATTAAATGAACGCAATAAATACCGCTGTGATGTGTCCATCTCTCCAGGCTGGCACGGATTCCGGATGACAAACTCTGGCAATTAGTCAGGGTTCAGAGAGCCACAAGTGCATACATAATATTCAATGCCACTGGGAGGGGTAACGTTAAACTGTGGAAGTTGGAAAAGTCCATTGTGATGTCCAGATACCAGCAGTGAGAAATCCTGGAGGGACGTCCCTCTGAGCAATGCCAACCATGAGTAAGCACTCCTCGTAGAGAAGAAATCCAGCCTGCCTATTATAGGCAAGTGTGATGCCTTTAAGAATCCAGTGAGCCAGTCTCTGTTTAGACAGGAGTGGTCCAACCATGTTCCACCTTGATAATTGATATGTCTGAGCAGACCATCACATTTCAGCACCAGATGGGGCTCCCAAGTGGACTCTTTTCTTAGAAAAACCTTGTTTCTCTAGAAAGCTGAGAGTCTACGCACCTCTTGCTGAAACGAGGGCATGTCTCAGGCTGTGTGGTATTGGAGTCCAGCCACAGGCTGATAACCCACTTTTTTTAAAAGTCTATTAATTACAGCAAGTCCATGCAAACTGCTGCTGTGGCTGCTGTCAAAAATCCGAGCACCCACAACGAGACCTGCCACCACGTCTAGCAACCTAGCCGAATTCATCTGGCAAGCGCAATGTTTACTACACTTTGGCATGACAGGGTGGCTGGGATTCTCAATGACTCTAGCCTTACACCAATGCTCTCTGGCCTGTTTCAGTGTTAGGAAACTCTTTCTCAAGTTGCCCTGGCCTTAATGTAATGCCAGTGCATGCCATATGCAATGCAATGTACTCACTTAAAAGTTCTCAATTAATACATCAGCAGTGGGTTTGCATTCAGTGCCAGCGTGGGCAGCGTACATTTGGATGTAGTGGTTCATTTCATGAGACCAGCAGTACAATGTACATTACAGAACAAATGCCTGGGAATACAATTGGAGGACACAGAAGTTTAGAAAAGGTGCTAGGAATATAACAGCCATGCAATTTGGGACTAGACTGCACATTGTGTAAGGGAGAAAGTGTCCATTTTTGTGTGTGTGTGTGTGTGTGTGTGTGTGTGTGTGTGTGTGTGTGTGTTTCTTTCTAATTTAGCCATTTAGGCATCTCAGTGTGTCATACTTTCTTTTGTGTGGACTATGTGACCTGAGGTACACCTTTTTTCTATTGATATACGCTACCGGTCAAAAGTTTTAGAACACCCCTCAATTTTTTTAGTACGACTTTGCTACAGATTTTTATTTTATGACTTCTGCATGATCGAGTCGGAAGAAAAAACATTTTACATTAGTTTTCGAAACATAATAAAGGCTCCTGGGTTTTGCTGTAAAATAAATAAATAAATAAATAAATAAATAAGAATAAGAAAGAATACAATCTTGCTGAACATGCCCAATAAATCTTACCAGCAATTTTCTTCATAAAACAAATTGTACTTGTTTGACTACTATAGTTTGAATGAAATTACATGTTTGTACATTACAGTAATACATGGAACATGTCAGTATTGGGTGTGACGACCCTTTGCTTTTTAAAAAAAAAAATAGTGGTCCCAGGTCCAGTGTGTGTGTGGTTTTTCTAAGGTCATAGATTTAAACTTTAATGACATACAAACATTTTTTCTGTAACATTTAATCATGTGGTGGAAAAAATATATTTGCATGTTTTTGTTCTGACTCAATGCTATAGAAGTCATTACTGGTACTAAAAAATCAGGGGTGTTCTAAAACTTTTGACCGGTAGTGTACGTTTAGGAGGTGTGTTTTTCCTCCATCCTGTACATAAAATAAGCCTGGATAATCTCTCACCCCCCACAAACACTCTATACGACTTTCTTACTTAAATATGTATTAAGGTATCTATTATTGTATTAAGCATTTAAATACTTGGCCATTAAAATGGCTACATTTATTGATTTACACCTAATATAAATTCAGTTTGCCCTTCACACAATCCATTATCTGTTACTGTTTTTTTTTCTGTGAATGCACGAAAGATCAAAGGAAAGCTGTCTTGAATGGAATTATATCTGTGGCAACATGTGCGTAACTCCTCCTCCCCACCTTCCCACTTCGGCTATTCCCAACTAGAGGTCGCCACAGCAGATCTTTTTGTCCGCACGTCCGATTTGGCAGAGTTTTTACGCCGGATGCCCTTCCTGATGCAAC
>JAOVYU010000041.1:5543226-5559832 GCA_025674565.1 Synodontis membranacea | reverse complement strand
CACATTTATTTAGTCAAACAACACCATTTTAAGTAAAATACTGTAATCAAACAATATAAAGACATGCGTGCACGTCACGTGAATCAAATGCAAACTACAAATACTACATACCAATACAAACTGCACATCAAATCGCACATCAAATGGGCACGAAAGGCGAAATAATAATAATGTTGCGTTATCGAACACTACGTTGTATGTCATGGATACTGTTGGCTCCAAATCTCCCGAACACTATGTCGATCTGAGACAGCAAGACCAAGACAGCGAGACCAAGACAAGACCAAAGACCGTCCAGACTGTGACAAGACCAAGACCACGTAAAAGTGGTCTCGAGACATCCAACTCTAGTGTGTGCATGGTGAGCATCCTGCGTGTATTTCCACCCAGTGTTCCCAGTATAGGCTCTAGATCCACAGCAGCCCTGACTAGGATAAAGTGGTTGCTGTGGATGAACAAGTAAATCTAAAAGGTACGCACGTAGACCTATCTGAATGATCATCTTTTCTTGATGATCTTTGGATAAGCAGGAAAAAAGGGATTTGCCTTTCATCCATCCATCCATCCATCCATCCATCCAAATTTATGGCAAGCGATTAGACTAACACAGAGGCAGTATCACGTATTTCTTTAACAACTTTAACATTTTCACTACCTTCAGAAAATCACAGCTCCAGTGTAGAGGTGGTTCTTCATACCTTTGATACTCAAACTCTACGGTGAAGTGACAGACCTGCAAAGGCAGTTTTTGTGTTATTATTTAGGAAATAATAAGCAAATCTTTTAGGGTTCACTATCTTTAAACCCATATTGTGTTTGATAAGTTTGTTGGAGGGGGGGGGGGGTTTAACTGAGCATTAATTACCTAGCTAAGTGGCTAATAAACAGTGCTGGGGCTTGGCTAGCAAAGTATAAAATTAACCCTCCCGAGGCAGGCGTTGCTGATTTGCAACAGTTAAACAGATTTTTCCTGTTACTAAAACTTAATTTGAGCCTGTGTATGTTCTGCTAGGTCCTTAAGTTTAGTTCTAAGTATCTATTTAATAAAATCGAATTAATTCTAGCTAGTTACCTGTTTCCGAAAACAATATTACACCGTTTATAGTTTTGTACACAAAAATGAAAGTTACCTCAGGTGGGATATTTTTTATTTATTTATTTTTTTACTTCAGGTGAGGAACGTTAGCTGCTTCTGGGCGACTTGCGCGCGCGCACCAGTAGCAGGTATAAACTGAAGAGATGCGCGCGCGCACCAGTAGCAGGATTAAACTGAAGAGATGCGCGCGCGCAACAGTAGCAGGTATAAACTGAAGAGATGCCACCACATCCTTCCACCCCACACCTACCTCCCCTCCCACCCTGGCCTTCCATGCCACATCTACCCTCCCCCACCCTGTCCTTCCACACCACATCTACCCCCCCACCCTGTCCTTCCACCCCACATCTACCTCCCATTCCACCCTGTCCTTCCACACCACATCTACCCCCCCACCCTGCCCTTCCACCCCACATCTACATTTGAAATAATTCAACTTGGATTTGTTAATTTAATTATAAAGTAGAAGGCGTTTAAAACACTTAATGTGGCGAAAGATGGTAGAATAGTAAAGCTTTTTTGCACATCTACCACCCCTTCCACCCTGTCCTTCCACCCCACATCTACCACCCCTTCCACCCCGTCCTTCCACCCCACATCTACCACCCCTTCCACCCTGTCCTTCCACCCCACATCTACTTACCCCCAAGATAATGTCGAACCTTTCTCTCTAATCCTCTAATCCTCTCTATTTTTCTGTGTAAACCAGAAACCCCGGAGCACGGGTCTCGTCAACCAGGTAGAGAAGCAGAACGTAGACGATTACAAGGAGCTAGCTAAATTCCAACAGCTGTCTGTTAGGACTAAGAAGCCCCCAAAGGAACGTCTCAGAAAGAAAGATGGTAGAATAGTAAAGCTTGTTTTTCAGATCGAAGGTCTAAGAGGACATGTCTTTGTGTCCATATATAGATACGTTGCATTTCATTTAGTCTAGACTTCGGAAGTTGAGAGAGGAAAATGTATAACTGAGTGTAAATGATCAGGGAAATGTTTAAGGTGCTTAATTAAACACAATCTGATTATCATGTCGCCAAAGGCACAGTGTTACTCATTTGGAACGTTATCATTGCTCGCAACATCAACGTATCAGTTTTCCTATTGGTGTGTCGTGTATGCCATGGAACTATCTCCTAAGTGTGGCATTCTTGATGAGTTTAAGCCAGCAGTGCTTTAGTGCTTTATTCAGTCCAGCACTCTCATCTCTCCATCTGTACTATCTACAGTACCAAAGCAGGTCAAGTTCTTAAGCTTCACCTTTCACGCTAATACCACCATCAGCGCCATTGTGCTTGCCATCTAGTAGATCGCTAAGTAGGCGAGTCATATCTCAGCGTGACTGCATCGTATAACAACTTTGGGTCTCCAGTATTATCCAGAGGATGTCTCATTAATATGACGTCGCTGGGAAATGGTGCGTTAGGAGCGAACAGCGAAAGCCAACCATTCTGCTGAGATTTTTCTTCTCTTATTTGCCTTTGTGACTGTGACGTGAAAGTGGCAGACAACTGCTAACTTCTGATGAGAATAATAAAAACACTGCATCAGCCATTAAGCACGTCACGAATATGTCAACATGTCCAACTTCAAATATTAACCTACGAAAGCCTTTGTTAAATCCTGTGGGTGCTTTTTTTTTCTTTCCTCGTTCTTTCAGGTGGAGAAACATCTGGACCATAAGGTGATTGAGCTGGTAATTTAGCTTATGTGGGGTTTCCCCCCCCAATGCTGCTAATGATAATTAACATGCAAATGAGTTAAGGGACTGGTGAGAGGTTGGTAGTGCTGCTCCATTCATTAAGGCCTTAATTACTGTTTGAATAGTAAACTATTAGATATTAATCATGCTACTTGGTGTTCTGGTATGGAGAGATGGTTATGACGATTTCAAACAGGTTTTGTTCTTTTACCCAGAATTACCCTGCCCTCTCTTTGTCCAACATAAACAGCGAGCTAATAGTGCAGATTAAGAGTTAGTTTCATCTACAAAATGTACACGCATCCATGACGTCTTTTGAAATAATTCAACTCGGGTTTGTTAAATTAATTATAAAGTAGAAGGCGTTTAAAAACGCTTAATTTCAGCTTTTAATTAGCTTTGCTTAATTAAGCAGTTTGTCTAAGTTCAGCCCTTAATTAAATAGCATATTAAATTACACAGTGCCTTAGGCACTGGTAACAAGACTACAGTAAAGATATCAATTTTATAGTTAGGGTACACCTGAAATGACGTCCTCTACATTTTCATGTCTTTCCGCCATAATGAGTGCCATTAACAAATTTAATTAATAAATAATATCATATAACAATAGCTGAAGACTCCGATATCGTAGGGGACAAAATTTTAATAACGCACAAGCAAAATACTGATGGCATCAATTTTATTTCATTTAACGTGTGGAATATAAGACACCGTGTTATAATAGTCAGAGCATGCGCAGCTATACATTACTATTGACATGTAATCTGTAGATCAAACGTACTTTATTTTCTTTGCAATTGCCGGACACATAGCAAAAAAATAAAAAATAAAAAAAATAATAATAATAGAAAATAGGTGGGGAAAAAAAGCAGCAAAAGTAAAGTGCACAATCAGTGAAGTATTCTTCAGATCTCATTCTTAAACGCTTGGCACAAACTATCGTCCAAACTGAACGGCTATTACACGCGAAATGGAAACAGTGATGGACTGGTAATGACTGACACACACTTCATGTAGGACTTGAATCTCTTTTAAATATGCCTTTTGTGTGTAGTAATGTGTTTATCAATCTCAGCATAAGACAATATGGCGCACAGACACGTCACAAACCCTAGAGGCATTTCATCAATTCAAATAACATTAAATAAGTAGTCTGTAAACTTCAACAGCACTTACCCCCCCCCGACAGATTTCCATGTTTCGCTAGCAGTCGCCACATGCTAGAACATTTTACCCTGCATTCTTTATTTCGCTGTCTCTATTTTTTAACAGAAACCCGGAGGTTTGATTTAGCTTGGATTAAATAAATAGTGCCACTACTATGCACGTTGCAAATATACACAGTGCTGCGTTTTAGTGCAGTTGCAATCTTCGTAATGTGGTCGGACACAACCGTGTGTCTTCTATACAATCCACAAAGCCAAGATTACATGCCAGAATATCATTCTGCTTCTACATAGACCAACTTCTCATGCCGGTAAAGATGGCAAACTTGTACCAAAAAAACCTGCATTATAAATGAACAAACTTGTATTATAATGGCTTTCTTAGGCAAAGGTAAAGAAAGGTAGACGTCATTTGGAGGAAATCCTGCTGACCATGCAGAAGTCAATTTGTGTGGTGGTTTGGGGAAAACCTGGTGGATGTTGCTGTAGCTGAATTCTGGCAACAACGACAAAAAGAAATAGGATTTTTAGCTCAAATTGTGTTTTCCCTGTCTATAATATGAACTAAGGGTTTTAAGAAGAAACCACAAATGTATTTCGACAAATTGACTTGGTCTTGCCTAGGCTATCCTTCTACAAAGATCACACTGCTTAAGGAGCCAGTCAGTCTAAAGAGTTTTTTTTAAACCCTTGCTGGCTTAGTGTGATTTCCATACATAGCGAACCATCGTGCTCAGTTGTTACTGAATGTCAGATATCATAATGCTATAACTATGTCTGGTTGAGACCTAGGCATAAAAGAAACATATTTCGGTTCAAACCTTCACCACGAAATGTTTTCCCCGCACCACTACACTTTTAAGAAAACCAACACAGACAAAGATGTTATTTTTATAGACATCTACCCAGCTGGACTCATTAGATATAGCTAGGTTGTTTCTGGCATTCTTTCCCCTGTCCATTTCATCAGGTGAACTCACAGAGAGGGGATAAGGATGCATTTGCAATCCCCTTTTCTCTTTCTCCGTGGCATTTTAACATACAGGTAAAGTATCGCTGTGAATCCAACTTCATAATGCAAAGAATAAATAATCCATTCACACAAACGATCTTTGTCAAAAGAGAAACGAAGGACCTAAAAAAAAAAAAAAAAAAAAGGGTCGCCTTTCTTAAAGGTGCCAGTTCGCTATAATAGCACTTTCATTTAAGACAAATTGATTTGGTATTATTAAATCCTCCTTTTCTCTTCTGTAAAAGCATGGTTAAAATATCTCATCGTGTGAATAAGCGGAATTGATCGACTGAAAGGGGGGGGGGGGTAATTTGGGCGTGCTTCGAAGCACTCTTTATACAGTAGTAGTAGTAGAAGTAGTGAATAGTGTTGGTCTTGATCATGTCGTTAATTAGACTCGTATTCCTTTATCGGCTCTGATGAAGGTACTGCTGGGTGAACATGTTCAGCTCGCTGTCCAACCAGCCGGCTTTGTTCCTACAGAAAAAATTCAAACACACAAGCAACATGTATAATTAACACTCATCGATCTCTCCCCGACTTCTTTCCTGCTCAGACAAGAGTACAAAAAAAAAAAAAATCGCAGTGTGTTACCTGAGCAGCTTGGCTTTGCTCTGTAGAGTGTCCAGGTGTTCGATCTTGCGGTTCATGTCCTGAATTTCTTCTTCCAGCTGCTGTCGTGTCACGTCGACCTGCTGGCACAGCTGGCTAAAGGTGCCCGCCAGCTCCCTGGAAGAGACAGACACGCACATTAAAAAACAATGAAATAAAAAAAATGCACTAGCGTGTTTACTTTGAAGAATAATTTAGTCGCACATTGCATCTTTAAATTTTCTTATTCTGAACACGACCAGGACATTCAGCAATCCTTCAGTCCTTCGAATGCAGTATAGAGCTTTGTCCACTAGAGGGAGCAATGAAAACCCCACCAAATTGCCAGTTAATTGTGTCCAAGCTTCTAATAGTCATTTAACGACTTGAGAACTGGAGTATTGAAAGAAACTTTTCTTATATATCAGTTTAGCTGAACTGAAACTCACTGCTGGACTTGGTGGCTGCAGTTGGAGCCAGTGTAGCTGACGATGAGCTGCAGCTTCTCGCTGGCGTAGTCCACAAACTGCCTCTTGAAGGCTCGTTCTTTCGCCTTAGTGGTCCACGTGAGCCTCTCGTACACATAGAGAAGGCCATAGAGCCCAACTGATAAAGCAATGAGCCTCCAACCTACGGCCTTCCAGATCTGACACACACACACAAAACACATGAGTACTGAAGTGTTTATGTCTACAGACAAAAAAATAATAATAATAATCATCTAAATGTTTAGATGAACAGCAGATTATCTTACCACTCCTCCCACGACTAGAATGCCCATGGATGTCCGGGATGTGAGAGAAGCAAGTCCTGTCACCATAGAAACCATGAGCTCTTCTTGGGTCATGGAGCCCTGTGGGAAGGGGGGCATGGCTGCACCGACCGGAGTGATTGCCAAAGGCCTAGGGACCTGATGGAACACAAACGTAATTGGCAGCCGTTTACAGAAAGAGCTACGCAAACTTACATCAGACTTTATTTCCAGATCACTTCAGAGTAAAACAATCTCACTGGCAATGAAGCTCCGCTAACGGCAAACCCGAACGCCGTCACGGAGTACGAAGCCAGCCATTACCTGGTCGTTGTAGCCCATGAGGGCACGGCGGGTGTTCTTGGGGCCGAGGAAGCGATTGACCAGCATGGTCCAGCCCAAGGAGAAGTGGAAGCCGATGTCCTCCTGGAAGTCGCTGCACAGTTTGTCACAGTTGAGGTCATAGCAGAGACTGAAGCACGGTCTGGGCACCATCTTATCCACTTGCTCTTTCACTGAAGGGGGCAGCAAGGGCTTCAGGCCATCTGGGGTAAGTACAATGGAGGGGTTTGGTTTACCCGACACCGCTCGATTGATATAAACAGTATAGTACTAGTACAGCCACCATACGGATTTGAAACGTAACGATTGTACAAAAGGGTTCAAATGAGGCTTCAGTTTCATAACGTTATGAAAAATAACGTGACCGTCGCAAGTTAGTACGGCGTTAAAAAACCACTGCAAACCAATGCTCCAAGGTTGAAAGCAATACTGACCGATCATTTCAGTCTGTGCGCTGTTCAGGGCTGCGCTAATGGCATTGGAACATCTCTCAGACATATTCCTGCCCAGACCCTCTTCTATATGCTTGTGAAGCTCCTGCAATCCAAATACACAAAAAAAAAAGACCTCAGGTGCAGACAAGCCAAGGTACGGTAGCTAACAGAGGACTACGTAGACTCTGCGGATGTTCCACTCGGCAGGAACGGCAAAGGGAAAGCAAAAGGAATACACAAGCTACTGCGCTCACGTTCTTGTAGACTTTCAGAACCACTTGCGAGGGATGAAAGTCCATGTGGAAATCGTCTACCAGCACGTGCAACCTCCTTATCTCCTCGGCCATTGCGTTCGACACCTGAAAGCCAGGACAAATTACAGGTGTGACTATAGCCAACACCTCAGGGGAAGGCAACACAATACAGGGGGGGAAAAAACACTGGTATTCTAACACTGAGGTTCTAAAACCATAAACCTAACTTACCACACAATATCATATTTATGCTAGATGATTTTTCAAACAATCAATCACTAATTGGCCTAATCTATGTAATAAGTTAATGAAAGTCTGATTTATTTATTTATTTGCTTGTTTGTTTATTTATTATTAGCCATATTTTGATTGAGTATTAATCTACACTTGCCAGACCCCTACAGTAACAGCACAGAAAGCTTGGTAGAATACGAGAACTTTTAACAAATCCCTTTCTGTTAAAAGCAGATAAATGAGCACGTATTGACCATTTTCTACCTCCACATTTCTTTATTCCCACCACTAGATGGCACACAAACACAACATAACAGTTGCTGAAACATGCTGAAGAAAAAAATCTGATACAACAGGAGGTCCCTGTGGCAAACTCGACCGAGTAAAGACAACACAAAACCCTAGGGGTAGTGATTTTAATCTTGAATGTCTACAGCCAATCTAGGCCCCGGGACTGCTTTTACGGTCTTTACCGCAAGCTGACACGCAGTAATTACCTGGTGCTTTACGATACCTGTTTTTCGACCTCCTCTGTGATCTTCTTAATCTTGCTCTTGCAGTCATGGGTGAGCAGGTCCAGCTGCTTATCGATGAACTCCAGCCGGTCCTCCCGCTCCTCTTTTGTTTCCATGCAGTGGATCCTGAACCATCGATCGACATCACTTAGTTTACAGGACAGGGACTCGGATGTATTTCACAGCAAATATACATGAACGCGTGAAGATGTGATTATTTTGAGCCTTTCCTTCACGTAATTACTCAGACCAACGTAAACTTGGATGCAAGATCAGTTAGATTTCAGACAACCCAATAAGCCAATCTGAAAGCTATTTCAAGACCATTTTTTTTAAACGGTGTAACAGTGTACGGTCTTCATTCCCACAGAAGACGCTGGTCACTCTGACTAAATAAACTGAAGATTTTGAATATCGGGTTACTCTCGGGTTACTCCTGATTTGAAAGCCTGGTCTGATTGCAGAATCACATTACTGTATAAGTTCACACCTCTGCTCCTGGGCTGCCACGTGCACCGAGTCCATGATTTGTCGTAAGGCTTCTGAGATCTGCTTGGCCCTCACAGTGTGCTGCTCAAACTTGGTCTTCACCGCTGACTGAGAGATGCACTCCTACAATCGCGCAAGAACGAGGTTTTTCAGACAGTCAGCTCGAAAATAAAGAAATTACTCAAAGGAACGCTATTTTAGAGCGTCAGACGCTACCAGGCACCTACTTCGAAACGCCGCTCAAAGTTCTGAAACTCGAACATTCGAGCTTGAAAGCCTTCCGCCAGTGCGCCACCTGCAAGGCAGCAAAAAGAAAGGAGGTCAACGGACTGCGAAACCAAGTTCGCACACTTCTTTAACTTCGTTTATTCGGTATTCGTGAAGGGTGCTTGGACCCCTAGTGGCCCATATAGCATCCCGGTTTAAGATTTCTGTATATGGTGCGGCTTACCTGCTTCAGGCATGCCCTGGGCCTTTTGCACACGCGCCTGCAGCACCTCTTTAGCAGACACAAAGAAGATTCGGTCGCTGGCCTGCGCTCGGTCCACCACCTTCAGTTCATCTACCAGGAAACTGGTACAGCGGTCCATGTGCTGTCGGCGGACCTGAAACACCCAACATGCTTATTACCCTCATGCTGCTTATTACTTGTGAATGGGTTATAAAGGCTACTATGAAGACCAATAGCAATATGACGACATATCCGTTTTTTATTTTATTCTTCAACGAGATACCTGGATCGCATTCTTTCCGAGGTGTGAGAGGGTAAATGATTCAAGCGGAGGCATTTTTTTTTGCCCTGTTATACTATTATCACGCTAGTGTCAGAATCCACTGGTGCCTTTTTGTGATGTCACAGCACTGTACCGTCAACTCATCTGAATACAAATAAGGACACAAGGCATGTTGCTTGTTTGCCGTAATACCTCCTCCATGTACTCGGGCTCGCTGGCCGAGGCGTCCCAGCGGTTGTTCAGGATGAAGATGTTGGGGCTCGAGAGTCGCTCGTTCACCTTGTGAAAAAACGATTTCTCCTACAAGGACAATGACAAAGGCAAAGATAGAGAGAGAGAATGAGATTCCTTCTCGCATCTGCTTTGCTGAGTCCTAGGCTTTATGACAAATGAACTAATAGAAATGAGCATCGATCACATGGCTCGTACTCTGTAAGTGTTAAGATGCCAGACATTCTTTGAGCTCTAGTGGCATCCCTACACTCCCTGGGCTTGAAGTGGTTGGACTCAATAAGTAAATTAGTACTTATTAGTAAAATCGCCCGTGTCGAGGAAATCTTACGGTTTGCATCAGCGTGGACTCCGAATTGGCCACCAGCACAAACACGTCAGCGTCCAGGCAAAACTTGTCGATCCAGCTGTCCAGTTCTGTGGTGACGTCGATGCCAGGGCTGGAGAAAGGCGGAGAACACATCGTAATCAGCTCAGTCCGATGTTACACAGCTCGAACTCCACAAAGCGCTTCGAGTCACGATTCTCTAATACAAGTGTCTGCTTGTTCTGCTCACCTGTCCACCAGTACCAGGTCATCCCTCAATAAAGCACACTTCGCTTTAGGCCACATGACACACACCAGACTTCCTGCATCCAGCTCCTGGTCCTGATGCAGGGCATGAGCCAGCTGGTTCACCGTCTGCGTGCGCAAAAACACATACACACACATAAAACCTACAGGCACAATCCAGATCGCTTAACATCACTACAATAACTTTAAAGTCTCGTTACATCACAGGTCAAAATATTTTACAGTTACAGTTCAGTCAGCTTCATTTTATTCATTCTCTGTGCATTTGTACAAGCTACTTTGTACTGCTGCTTCATCTGCTCATTATACTATAGATGACTTCTCAGACATGACAATACACACAACAAAGGAGTGGCTAAAGAAGAAGCACATTAAGGTTACGGAGTGGCCTAGCCAGTCTCCAATCCTTAATCCTGCCGAAAAGCCTGTTTAGGGAGCTGAAGGTTCGAGATGCCATGCGGCAGCCAGGACAAGGACTTTTTCTGTGAAGAGGAGTGGGTCAAAATCCCTCCTGAGATGTATGCAAACCCGGTGACGGACTACAAGAAACGTCTTACCGCTGTGCTTAGCAAACAAGGGATTCTCCACCAAGTACCAAGTGGTGTCAAATAGTTATTCGTCTCAGTGAAAAGCAAATCAAGTTATAACTTTTATGTAGTGTGATTTTTTTTTCTGGATTTTTGGTTGATATTCTGTCTTTCGTTATTATAAAGAAACTACCAATCAAAATTTTTTGCAAGTAAGCAGACTTACAAATTCAGCAGGGGATCAAATAATTATTTCCCCAACTGTACACGATCTTTTTTTGATGTGCATATTTTGTATTGCACGGCTGAGTATAGAACCTGAGCGAGCTCCTCGGCTTGTTAGAAGACTAAAGCTTCTGGAAGAGGCAGCAGACAGATTACAGCTCAGTGGCAGGACATGTGTGAGTCTGTACAAGCAGCGCATTGAAGAGGGATAAAAGCCTCGTCGTCTGGGTAACTCAGGGGAAAACCAGTGCAGGCTGCTTGGCAAGAAGGACCTGCACTGTGTGTTACGTTATAAACACAAAGCCCTTCCTAAAACAACACACTCAACCGTGAACAAACCAAGAGGTCATTTCATGATGTGTTAATGTGTGTTAATATATTTGTTATTCTTTAAAAAAAAAAAAAAAAAAAGATCCTAAATAAGTCCCAAAACATCTTTGGAGGCAACATACTTTCTCAACAACTGCAGCAGACAGCTGAGGAATTGCTACAGGAAGTCTGCTGAGTTGAGAAAAGCCGCCGGAAACGTGACCTCTTCGTGACATACAGCTTGGAAATGCATCGGGATATATCGTCGTTTCTGTACATCAGGCAGACTAGCAGAGCAGAAATGCAGTACGTGACTGAAGGAGTGTGCGCCTGGGTGTGTGTGCACACGCGCATGTGCGCGCCTGAAGAAGCAGTCACCTTCAGAACCACGAGAAAGCGCACACACTACAATCAAGACACAGGACCTCGGTTCTGATTATCTCTGTGCTGTGTTTAGACTCCGATAAGGGCCGTGCGATCTTGAGCAATACATTTTATGCCAAATCTCTGCTCAAATATTTTAATATCACCGGCTGCCTAGCTGAATAAAAAAAAAAAAAAAACTCAAATATTGAGGAAAATTCATCAATATGCTAGTACTGCCCTAATAACTTTGCACAGATTTTCCAGAGGACACACACACACACACCTTTCTCATGCCTTCCAGGGCAACACGCGAAGCCATGAGACCAGAGCTCAGATAGCAAAGAGCGAACGTGTGGCCGTGGGACAGCTGGCAGCACTGACCACACTCGTGTAGGACTAATTATAGATCGACTGGATCAGTCGGCAGCAGACAGATAAAGAGTCCGACAGCGTCAGATCCGTTAACTTACAAGATGTCCAACAAATACATTTGGTGCAAGCAAGAGAAAGGTTACAGACAGTAACAACATGACAGTCATTTATCCAATCAGCTAAAAAGGACAAATATTCTTTCCAAATGTAAATAATTTTAGATTTCTTTACCAGTAAAATAACGCACAAACCTGGATAATAAAGTTTGTTGTTCCCTAGACTAGATTATATAAATGCAGTTTTTGGTAATAGCACTGGTTCTTGGTTGACGGGGCATGCTGTTACAGGAAAATAATCAACAATGGGGTGCTGTGATGATGGATTATTTTACTTTTAACAGTGCAAAATGTCCATGAAACAAGTAAGATCGTGTTATCATTTGTGTTTCATCAGCTATTAACAGTCCCACACCAGACTCTCTCTTTTCCTCCTCTTAAAACAGAGGAGAAAAACAGTTCACCGTGTTACCAAACAACCACAAAACCGTCTGTCCTGAAGATGTTCCAGACATTCGTGCCGCTGTTATAGAAAACGAACACGAAATTGTTTGCACTGGCTGCAAACAATCAACTATTTGAACTTTGATTTTTTTTGTTGTTGTTGGTGAACCTTTTTAAGCTTTGATGTCTGGCCAAAACTCTCAGGCATGATCAGGCAAAGGACAAGAAACATTCACTAAGCCAAAGACTGTGACTCATTGACAAACTATGTGCTTCACGTTGGTCAACTGGAGCTCAATGCTCGAAAAGACATCAGGTACAGCATTATAGCCGGAATTCCACTACACGTACACGCCGCCCTGCTCTGTCATCATCGAGATGAACGCCACCCTGTTCTCTACGTCCAGACAGATCACTCACTTTAACGCTCTTCTTTTCCTCTGATCCTTCTGTAAGCAGGAATGCATCGTTGCCGTCGGTCCCTTCTACCCGCAAGAAGCAGTTGGTGGTGTGGCCGATGCCCGAAGGTAAAACCTTGTCCCACAGCATGGCATTGATCACGGAGCTTTTGCCATTGCTTGTCCTGTGTGTTAAAAACAAAAAAAAAAAAGGGGGGGGGGTTCTCAGACATGACACATAAACTCCACACACAATTCACTAAACAATCAAGGAGAAAGAAAGCTAAACATGAAAAGGAGCATGATTCAGTTACAGTTTCTTCTAGGGGTGCCAAAACATTTTCTTATACTTTTTTCTATGGGGAAACAAAAGAGGCCGATTTTGTGTATTGATACAGCCTCGTGATCTCTTTAAATCATAGTCATGCATTAACACAGTCCTACATACGTTATGAAACGGCTGAAAACAGCCACACCCTGAGCAATAAGCCCGTTCCCAGCATGCGTCTGAGCCTGTGTGAGTAATGAGTTGCAAAGAGCACAGAAACTCTGAGCGTGTAAACCTGTTTCGCGAATACGCACCTGCCAAAAAATACCACTTTCATGTGTCTCCGGGACAGCACCTCACCGATCCCTGCCACCTTGGACAGGAAACCTCGTACCTCGGACACATGCTCCTCTGTAATGACTGGATCCAGCTCCTCATTGCTGTACGTCTCTGTTACACAAACACGACACGACACAACTATGATATCTGGTCATCGATCAACACGTCATTTCCCAGTACGACCAAACAACAGAGCTGATCAAAGACTGGACCGGATCCTGCGAACGGCACCTGGCGGCGTTTATAAGGATGCATTTCGGTCAGGATCGCGGCACGTCTTCTAGCACTTACCTTCCAGAAAGCCCGAGCTCTCTTTGATGTAGGCGCCGAGCTGCTCGAAGATGCCGTTGATTTTCTTCTTGGCGGTGACGAAGTGCTTGAGCGGGGAGGCGTTCACTTCAGCCATGAGTCGCTTGTCCTTTTTGCCGACTGCACTGGTGTTGGGCCGCGGGAAAACCAGAGACATTGCCCTGAAGCCAGGCGCAGGAAAAACAGAAAGAGCAAAATGCAAATCAAAATATCTGAAATCGGTAAGAATCAACAGCGTAAAATTAGCTTTTGGGGAACATAGTAAGCAATTAGGGTTTGTTTTTTTCCTTAATGTAAGAAATTTAAAAAAACAATTCCAGATGGAGGTATTGACGTGTTGCTGTTATAGAATCAAAACTCAACTGCACGGTGGTATAAATAAACGTCGACAAGAATTACTTTCGTTTTTCTAAACAGGTGCCTGGCTTTTGTTCAGAGGTAGGCGAAACATCTCATTAAAAACCCACATCAGCCCCTCTAAGGCTATTTTTGGTGTTACTGCTGCGATACGTAATGAGTTACCCAGCCAAGACAGTAACATGCATCCGTTTTTAGCCTTTAAGGAAGTAAAAAGGTAATCACGTGACACGGAGCAGGGTTAAAAAAAAAATTATTATAATAATAACACAATTCAAAATAGCCACTGTAAACGTAAATCAGCGCACAGCCTACAAGTACACTTTTGCTTACAGGCTGTAAATGTTTTGCAGAGAGCTGAGTGTGTGAAATCCTGCATGTATCCCAAACGGTGCAAACAATGTCAGGTTAACGCTCTTCCTATTGTGTCTATTGGAAGGGCACATTTCCAGATGGACTTTGTTTGCTTGTTTGTCATTTTCAATGCTGTGCTTCCAATGGACTTAGCTTCTTAAAAAAACCCAATATTCTACTTAATACAGATAACACAAACACTGACAAGTGGACTTTCAGATTTGAGAATATACGAAACAAGATATAGGGCTCGGTTGCGTCTCATTAGGCCTGCATACGCAAACGCATCAGAAAGGGCAAGGTTTGATTCTATCTATCTATCTACCTATCTATGCTTAGAGAGAAATTATGAAATTGTGTTTGCAAAATAAGACAGCTGCCAAAAAAACACTAAATTTCACTCTAAAAGCGAACATGTGAGGTTGGCGGAAATGCTGAACGGCACATGCTCCTGAAACAGAAAGTCACCTTGAGCGCAACTTCTAGAGACCCAAAGAGCCGGTCATCCGACTATAAGAGGTACCTCGACTACAGTACGGCTGCGTAATACAGCGTAGAATAATCAGGCTATGGAGAAAAAACCCTACACCTAGACCCCTCCCCCTGTCCTGCATATTCTCCATCTATCCTAGCTCCAGTACACACCTGATTGAAAATGAGCGTCATTAGCGTGTTCAGTCAGGGAGGTAGAGTGGGGTCAGGACGGAAAACGTACAGAGCAGGTGAGTCCCAGAGGAAGGAATAACTGAGATTCGCTGATTTATTTTTTAAAAAAAAGAAAAAAGAAAATAATTTAAAAAAAAGCTGCAATATCCAAAACTCACACGAGTCACGTGACTCCTTCATTCCTTTGATCAATGATGTGCTTGCATATCATTAAAGGCATGTAGCTTGAGCGGTGACGTCACTGGCCCCTGAACTATCTTGTTAGCTCTTACAGACAGAACTAGAACCCTCGTGCTACATCAAAGACACTTTGATCTTGATCAAGTCAGATTTGAACATTGCATCGGGAGGGTTTAAAAGGAGCACGAATGACACCAGACACTATACATAAAAAATAACTCTTAGGAGGTAAGTAAATAAATAAATAAATAAATGTGATATTAATGACTATAATAATAATAATAATAATAATAATAAAATAGTTAAATAATTTTTTTAAGTAAATACATCAGTGATGAGTAGTAAAACTCTTAAGAGGTAAATAAATAAATAAATGTGATACTGATTACATAATAATAATAATAATATTGTTATAATTGTTTTTTAAGTAAATACATCAGTGATGAGTAGTAAACCTCTTAGGAGGTAAATAAATAAATAAATAAATATAAATGTGATATTAATGACTATAATAATAATAATAATAATAAAAATTTAAGTAAAGACATTAGTGATGAGTATAACTATAATAAGTGATGAGTATAACTATACATTAGTGATGAGTATAACTATAATAATAGTGATCCGGACTGGTAGATATTTGTCCCAGCTTTACCTTGGAGAATTCCGAAAATCTCGCGATAAGACACGTGTTTTTGTAGCATTAAAGCTCCAGCGGTGACCGTTCACCCAGTTAGCAGAGCTCCATCAGCGTGACTCCACAAACAGAAAGACTAGTTTAAAAAAACAAACAAACAAACACTTTCTAAATCTTTACCGAACACCACCTGCTGATTTCCACCTGCTGAGGAAAGAGAGATCACCTCTGCGTGCTTTAGCAGGACACAGACACGCAATCGAGTTCAATGTCAATGTCACAAGCACGTGATCGTTCTGTGTTCCGCTCGGGTCAGAGTTACCGGATACACGCGCGTTAATCCGCCATCACGAACCTGCCCCTAACGGTCCTCCTCTAGACTCATGCCCCCCGGGGTATTTAAAGTTCCTTCATGACTTCACCGCACGCCTCACGCGCTCTGGGGTTACACCCCCACTCTGCGTACTCTTTCACTTCCGCAGTTTTAATGCCGGCCAGACTACGCTGGCGTCTCATTGGCTGCGTCTGTCTGAAAGCCCCGCCCACGCAACCAGCCCCCTCGTGTACGGCAAGAGCACGTGCATGTGTTTCAGGGTCAAACTGGGGGGTATTCCACGAAGCAGGATTAAGGGAAAGTCTGGCTTATTTCGATAAGTCTGGCTTATTTAAGTGAGAGT
>JAOVYU010000041.1:5524365-5539447 GCA_025674565.1 Synodontis membranacea | reverse complement strand
GGGGGGGGGGTAATGTTTTAGGTAACAGATCCACTGCAATGAAAGATACAGTTTACTACCCAAGCAACAAGCATGCGTTCACAATTTTTGTGACAGACTGGTGACCACAAAGCCAACTTGAAGTGAAGTCATATCTCAGTAAAGTGTTGTACCTCCACCAGAGGAGCAGAAATGGGCCATGGCATAAAATCTCTGTTGCATTTGCAAAAGGCAGATACTTTAAAAAGAAGAAAAAAAAAAAAAAAGGTTCTGTTTTGCATTTTATAAAGAGATGCAAGACAATCCTACCTAAATATGCTACATATCCAACATGTACAAGAATTTGCAATTAGAAAAACGTGTTCTGTGATGCAACCTTTGCTTATGTCAGACACAACAGAGCAGAATAAAGCTGGGGAGGATGGCACCATGTGGTGAGGAGAATCACTGGCACGCCTCTGCTTCTTTTTACTGGCAGCTGTGTGCTGGGGACAGTAAAAGAGAATAACACTGAAAAACACCATCATCTGTTTTTTTACTCACCATTTTAAAAGTAAACCAAGAACTCCACCCAGAAACATGTTCAATATGTTTGTATTGAAATATTTTAAAAGACATACTGTAAATTTTACTGCTTACCATTGCCAATAATTACTGTAAACAGGTAAAACATTTACAGTACTGTAATATCTTAGTAGTATACCACGACAGGCTCAGACAATATTTTAGAATGTCTCTGGTGGAGTTCGAGGCTCTCTTGGGTATCCTGGCTCTTCACCATAAAGAGCTGCTCACTAATTTTTGCCAGATTTTTCTGCCTGTCATTCTATTGTGCAATATCAATGGAACCCTCTTTTGATTGGTCAGGTAATCATTTTCCCATGCAAAATTTTGCAACAAGCAAGACTAAGCCGAATTTATTTTGGATCATACCACATTTGGTTTAAGGTGCAAAAAGACTTATGTGAACATATATTTTTGGTGCAAAGAATTTGATATATTAAATATAAAGAACATTTTTTTTTTTAATTCTGACTTGATGTACAAGCAACTTTTAAGATTAAAGCACTGCTTCATTGCTCTCTAGGTAGAACTAAAGCAAGGCCTATGTCCCTCAGGCACCACAATCAGCAGGTTTTTTGGCACTGTGGGTATGTAGGAAACAACCCACAACAGCAGTGTGTAATGTAGGAAACTGACAACTAGAGTTAAAAATAGACCATGTTGATGTAAGAAAAAATACAAACCCTGCAGAATCTCTTTTAGATGTCAATGATGAGCAGAATCAGAATCTGTCATTTAGAATATTAGTCAAACAATAATTGTCAATCAGGGTTTAAGGCAGTGGTCACCCTCTTCCTGAAAATCTACCGTCCTGCAGGTTTTATCTCCATCCAGAATCTAACACTCCTCTTTTAGTTGATCAGGAAGTTCTTAAGGCAATGATTGGATAGTCAGGTGGGCGGCATTATTGTTGGAGCTAAAGTCTTCAGGGAGGTAGATCTCCAGGGACAGGGTTGGTGACCACTGGTTTAAGGTGTACCTCATTTGTTTTTCGTGCTGTTCTTCTTTACTGTTAGCAGTTCTGTCTCAGTCTGTTTTTCCAAAAGTTCCTGCTTCTTTGACAGTATATCTTCCATCTAGCAGAGTTTCTGGATCACCTCTTGAGGACTCAGGGCTTTCTCCTCTTTCCCCCTGCTCCTGAACAACTTCACAAACAAAGACATTGCAGTTACAGTTCTCTGTTGAAAACACACAAATGAACCTCACAGTGTTGCCCACTTTGGTCAGTTGGCTGGAGTGAGATTTTCAACTTGAGACAGCATGTCTTCTTACATGTGGGAATGGGCATGCATTTCCTTTCCTTAATTCTCAAAAGTCACTTTGTTTCCACAGTGACAGTCTATTTCATGTATCAGTCTTGTTTAATCCAACCACAGAGAAAGTGCGTTCAGCGTCTGTGATAAAGTCACCTTATTAAGGTGATGCTCATCTTTAAAGCAAGCAAGCTCAGGTTGTCAGTTTATATGAATTAAATCTAATCTGAGTTCAATAAAGTAGTAATAAACAGACTGGATTTTATTATTGTTTAGCTATGCATCCAGTTAAAACTCCTGAATTCCAGAATGAAAAAAGCAGGTACCTACTATAAAAGCTAATCTCAAAAAGACAAAAGAGTACCCAAACCACCACAGCCACACAAAAGACCATTAAAATGACATAAACTGTATTTACATCAAAACGAATCTCAGCTAGAACTAATCCTGCATTCTGTCACTGCTTATGACTGAACTCTTGTGTTAGCTAACTACTTAGCTTCTACAGAACTTTCCTTAACTAACCTTAATTAAATAGCAGTTCACTAATTACAGCATTAGTGACATTTATCAGATAATCTGTCACAGTATGAGAATATTATCTAGTGCTCATGTAACCAAATGAGATACTCAGACTAACCTCCCAACACTGATCACTTTTTTAATCTCTTACCACACTTTGTAACTGTGTCACTTAGCTGTTACATCCCACACTCTATACAAAAGATTTTGTAAGTCCATGTATTCCTAGAAAACTTTTCAAATACCTAAAATTGGTTTTAGAGTTCACTTCCAGTTTTATAACTCTAATGAATAATGATATATTGTATTGATGTGCTTTGAGATTTCAGTAGCATACTTTCTGGTAAGATACAGCACATTTTTGATGAGATGATGAAGAAATTGTGGGCTATAACTATTTGTGACGCATGGATTTTGTTATCATTTTTCAAAAGTTTTTTGAGGTAAGTATCTACGATGAAGGATTACAAAAAAAGTTTAAATAACGCTGCCAAAACAAAAGCAATTTGAGATAAACCTAAGAATATTATCAGAACCAAATCTATTCACTGTATCTTAACAGTCAGTTCAGTTGCTTTTAAAGATGAGATTGTATGTATACGTGCATCGTCATCACCGTGAAAACACAAAGCTGTGACAATCCTGACATTTTTCCTGACAGGCTATGGGGGATGAGATGTCTTTAATATTCATAAGCAAATTTTAGCTGAATGGTTTTAGAATTTAAATTTCTACTGATTGTCAGTTTTGCTTTCGTAAATTATTGGTTCACCTTGGCAAAGCCTTCAGCTTCTGTCGTCATCATCCAAAAAGCAAAATCGTTCATTGTAGAATGTCTCTTGAAGAAAACATAAATTCTTATTTGAAAAAAAAATTATTAAAAAATAAATAAAATAAAATAAACAGACTGCTTTACACTTTATATTATTTCTTAATCCCCATGCATAAAAATAGGAAACAGTGTGTATGCAGTGGCTCCATTGTAATCAACTAAAAGTCCAACAAACAGTGAACATTTTATTAAACCAACCAATTAGGTGATAAAATGAACCCAAACCTAACCCAAAAACTTAGTTCACCTGCATGTCCAGAAATATAACCATAGCTGTAACCTTCTCTACTTAAACCCTAAGAGCCCTAAGAACTATCCATTATGATCTGTTCCATTCGTCGTTTGGCTCGTGCACGTGGGAGTGACGTCTTGCATTAATGCAAGCTCGGCCTCCAACAAAGAAGCCCTTCTTTCCTCCAACGTGAACCTCCTAAATTGTTGGCCAAAGTAGTTGTCTTTATTTTTCTGTCAGTAGGTGAGAGGTCTTCTGCAGCTGGTTATTTCTGAGATAATGATACGTTTTACTGCCCTCCACACAGCATCTCTCATGGCTCGAGGTTGTTGTCTTGTGCTATCTCTCATCCCAAGTCTGTGAATGGTGTCCCCCGTGAGCTTGCATCTCATCTCAGGACATATTTTGCATATTTTGTTCTGGACGACTTGCGATCTGATGTCCGTACTGTCGTCTTCGGGCACTCCTAACAGCCTTAAATTCCATCGCCGCAAATAATTTTCAAGATCAAAAAGGCGCGTTTCACGTTTCATCTCCTCCTCACGTTTCATTTTTAATCTTGAATCGACTTCCTTAACTTTCAGACTGATGTCTTTGAGTTCGCTCTAAAACAAAGTCCCTGGTTTTTCAATCCCTCAATCTGCACAGTATCGTTACTTGTCAACTTTTCGAGCGCATCTGCACGGTTATTAATGAAGAGAGAAAAAGAGGCCACTACATGTGAATCGTCCTTCCCTTGGACAGGCGATGATCCAACTTTGCACCGCTTAGGCAGCGGAGATTTACCAGGAGTCTCTGGTAGACTCCTGCAGGACTAACATAGGACTAACATAGTTATGAGTAGCAGCAATCATTGCAGCAGACTTTTCAGGATGGACTTTTCTTTTATCTACCAGCATGCTAGTAGGTAGAAAGTAGATACAGCAAACGACTGGCAAATAAAAACGCTTACAGCCAATAACAGCAAAAACACAGCGGAGCTCACAAAAATTAGACTTAATGTGCTGCCACCTTGGACCACCCCTCTAAGCCTATCCTAAATAAATAAATAAATAAGAACTTCTTGTCAGTAAGTAATGCACTGCTAAAATACTTATTGGAAAACGAACGTTTTTTGCTTCTTTTTTTTATTGTAATAACACATTCAGCAGCATTTACATCTACATAAGGGTCACTGCCATTACTTTCCTTTAGGATTTTTTTCTGCAAAGAAGTATGTATTAACACATTTATGTCTAACAATGTAATTTATGCTTACTTCCCGTACAAAGATACACACAAGATGTACTGTCACACTGCACTGTGTATGAAACAATGTCTTGAAACTTGGGCACATGAAGCTTGAACTCTGAAGACTGTACGCCTCATAAAGGCTGTATAAAATAAAATAAAAAAATAAAAAAAATAAAATAAAAGACCTAAAAATGAAATAATCCACAACCTGTATAATTAGTGCATATTTGAATTAGCTTTAAAAATAGTTATTGTAAATGATTTTATTTTTCAGTACTAATGGAGCGATGTAAATGGTTATAAATATACAATACTGTGCAAAACATGAAATGGCATAAACCAAAGGTGCTGTCATAAATAATCACAGCAAAGGTTTCAACATAATATAAAGAGCAGTAAACAGTACCGAACTGAGCAAAGCCGATATTCGGTGTGTAAACCTTTTAATTCATTGTTTCTTTTTAAAGCAAAGGGCTGGCTCAGTAGTTTAACTGAGCATCTTTAGAGAATCTGCCGCAGTTCTTCTGGAGATCTTGCTTATCGCACTTGCTTCTTTTTGTATGAGAATTCAGCCACGTTCGTTTTTCTTTTCTTTTTTTTTTTTTGTCTAAAATGTGGTCTGTGGCCTAAGATCACCATCAAGCCTTTATTTGAGCCATTCTAGGATATTAGCTTTGTTGAAGATTTCACCTTCTTATATTGGCTACATTTATAATCGGTGTCTGTTGTGTCTAGTTATCTGTTTTGCTGACTTTATAAGAAATACAATGTAGTATTGTGTGTAGTAACACGATCTATTCATTTCAGGAGGCCGTGACACAATGATTTTCTTTATTGACGAACAATTCAGCTGACCAATTTTGGGATGTAAGAATTTATCTGAAGAACACTTATACATATTCAAACAAAAGGACCATAGGACAGATTTCAGGGTTGTTGTTGTTTTTGTTTGTTTGTTTGTTTGTTTTTCATTTTTGTCTTGCAGCTATGGTGTTTGGTATTACACATATTAGAATGTTCATGTTAAGACATGGCATGTCACTTGTGTTGCGTAAGCATGCCAAAAATGAAGGCACATACAGCGCACAAACATTCTCATATGCTTAAAGTGCAAAATGAATTGCAGATCTTCCTACCAACCATAACATGAACGAAAACACCAGCAAGCAAGGATCAAACAGTTTAATGATCTTTCAAATAAAAGTCTCATCAGAAAAATATCAAACATACAAATGAACACATGACCAGGGTTGGGAAGGTTACTTTAAAAATTTATTCCGATACAATTACTAATTGATTTTTTTCAAATGTATTTAGTAATCTAATTAATTGATTTCCTTGATTTTTTTTTTCAATTGTTTCTGCAAAGGTCAACGCTATTTTTTGTACAATTTTTGTTATGGATGTTAATTTTCTGATAACACAAAAACATTTTAGATTTCCAAACGGTAATTTCGCAACAACAACAATCAGTGTTATCAAAGATACATTTTTGAATGTACATAAAATAAATCATTACTATATGTTAGCCAAAAAACAGCAACAAAAAAAGCATAATGAACGCGGCTGACTTTGCATACAAAATGGAGCAAGGGTGATAAGCAAGATTCTCTAAAATTCTCTTTGCTTTTAAAAAAAGTAATTAAAATTATTATGCAAAATTTTCGAATTTGTTTAGTTTGTTAGGCTACTGATCTTTATATGATGTAGAAAAGTTTACTGTCATTAATTTTGAGGGCATCCTTGATTTATGGCTTTTCATGTTTTACGCTGTAATGTACATCTATAACCATTTGCTTCATGAGTACTGAAAAAAAGGTTATAAAATAACTGTTTTTAAAGCAAATTCAAACAATCACTAAATAACATGTGATATTGTTACAGACCCAGTACAATGTGACTATAACTTGTGCGTATCTTTGTACAGGAGGTAAGCATAAATTAGATTGTTAGACCTAAATTGTTACATGTTTATGTTTGGTTGAAATACTTCTTTACAGAAAAAAATCCTAATCACCTAAAGCCTAATCACCTTCTGAAATACAGAAAAGACAATTACCCTCATAAGGAAAGCAATGGCAGTGACCCTTATGTACAGGTACATGCTGCGGAATGGGTTATTACAGTTACAAAAGGCAAAAAAAAGCTTCGTTTTCCAATTAGTATTTAAGAGGTGCATTACTTATCGACAAAAAGTTAAAAAAAAAAATAAAAAAAAATAATTAGTTATGTTTTAGATTTTTTTTTTCATATTATTGACTTAAACACCATACGGATGGGCTCAGAGGAATAAAAGTGATAGACAGCCATTATCATTACTGTATGTCAAGACCAGGGTTCGAATGGTTCCAAATTACGGGGTAAATTAAGACTTGGACCCCCAAAAAGTGGTAAAAACAACAGTTTGGGAGGGGTCAAAACATATATTAATTCTGCTAACGGAAATTATAAACAAAACAATATATTTCCCATATTCATACTTGGAAGAATGTGATTTAAGACACCCCTAACATAACATTTCTTAACCTTGACGTTTCTGGCTCTCAGCGTCATTAATGTTTAAGCTCATTTGCGTGGCGGGAAAACTGGAGGGGGGAAAAAACGTACGTTTATTAGCTATTTATCTTGTTTAATTCACGTGAAGTTCTTATTTTCAGAATGTCTGAATTAGTTTGTGTCAATTGTCTACTAATGAACGCTAAGGTAAGCTAGTTTCTAACTGAAGTTACAGTTTGGTTAACTAAATTAGTAGCTAAAGCAAATGTTTAAATTGCCTCACATTACCTAACTGGTGTTAGATAGATGATAGCTCTCCCTGTCCTTTCCAGTGTAGGAAGTTTCATTACCAATATAAAATGTCACATATTATCTGATGTTGCCTAACACTAGTGTTCAGTCATACAGTAAGCAGTGACTGAATGAAGGATTAGTTATGGTGTCACTCACGATCCCAGTCATTCTGGAACCGTGACGTAACTGAGGATATTTTGAGAAAGACGCAAACGTCTGAGGTTCATTTGTGTGTTTAAAACAGAGAACTCTGGCTGCTATGTCTTTCTTTGGGAAGTTGTTCGGGAGCGGGAGGAAAGAGCGGGAATCCCCGAGTGCTCTAGACGGGATCCAGAAACTCCGCGAGACGGAGGACATGTTGTTGAAGAAGCAGGAATTTTTGGAATCGAAGATCGAGGCGGAACTGCTTACAGCAAAGAAGCTCGGCACGAAAAACAAACGAGGTACGCCTTAAACCATGATTGATCATTATTATATGACTAGTAATCTGAATACTAAGCCGTAATTAGTTTTTTTTGTTGTCGTTGGCCATGAATAGGAAAAGTTTAGCAGGCAGGGTAGAAAGCTCAAAATGTGTCAGCTGCCTAATAATCTGTAGGCTATGAAAACAAGGCCACCTCCAAAGGAAAGATGTACAGTATAGCTGAGTGTGTGTGTGTGTGTGTGTTTGGGTCTTTTAAAACGTTAACCGGTCCAGATACCACCCAGACATTTCGAAATACCCGAAACAGATAATTATTAGTGTTTTCATTATCATCACCTCCTCAGATTGGGAGTTAAGGTCATCTCACTTTCTTTTATGTTTTATAGTTGGATAGGCTAATTGTTATTTGGGGGAGTTTTTTTGGTTTGGGGGATTTTTGGTTCTTAAATCTGAACGATCATCAGTGATTCTAAAAGAGATTCTGGAGGGTTTTTTTTTCTTTCTGGTCTATTTTTACTCTAGTTGTCAGTTTCCTACATTACCCACAGTACAAAAAACTTTGTTTCTTGAGAGCATGTCTATAATTATGATGTCTTTATCACTACTAGATGACTCCATCATTCATGCAGGACACTCTTGACAGAAATCAAAATGAAATAAAACAAAAAATATTAAATAATGCCCATCAAACTCTGTGACAAAATTTCACACACAATTGTTTTGCATTTTTTGTATTACCATTTCATGTTGAAAAAACGCTCATGATCTTGTTTTTAAAAAAAATTATGACTAAATCTTGGATATTATCATCCATTATGTTATGCATCCTATGAATTTTGTTGCCTATCAATCGCCATTGTAACTGTACAAGTAATGTCTCCCTGCGACAGCAGTGTTGCAGACAACTGTCAGCTTCTCACAGGAATAATGATTATACGACACCAGTAGACAATTAAGCACCAGAATCACCAAACTCTTCACAAATATGAACATACTTATTGTGTAAAAGTTAGACATAAGATATTGGAAGTGAAATTTAATTATTGCTTGCACAGTATATCAGGAGACGTGTAAAGTAAAATGCGTATGATGACACATAATGCATGGAATATACACACGCTTAAACAAATATGAAGTACAATAAGCATGCAATAAACAAAATACCATATAAGTGAGTGGGAAAAAGAGAAAAGGAGAAAATAAGCGATTCCTGCAAATGGATCTTATTTGCTTTCTCAAGCTGCCCTGCAGGCCCTGAAGAGGAAGAAGCGTTATGAAAAGCAGCTGGCTCAGGTTGACGGCACTTTGTCCACCATCGAGTATCAGCGAGAAACTTTGGAGAATGCCAGCACTAACATAAAAGTGTTCAAGAACATGGACTACGCCTCTAAGGCCATGAAGAATGCTCACCAGAACATGTAAGGTTTCGTGGTCTTCAGTGATCCTTTTAATACCAGCAGTGCTTAAACTTTCTGCCTGCGAGATGAAATATATTAAATTAAATGTAATGGTATTCTTGGAGCATTATTAAATTGATCTCTCGTGTGTGTGTGTGTGTGTGTGTATTTTTTTTTTTAGAGATATAGACAAAGTAGATGAGCTCGTGCAGGACATCACAGAACAGCAGGAGCTGGCGCAGGAGATCTCTGATGCTATTTCAAAACCAGTCGGCTTTGGGCAAGAGTTTGATGAGGTACCTGGATTCCTCTAGGCTTTGGCTTTTAGTCTTTGAGTGTATGTGAAAGCATGTAAATTCCCAAGTGAAATGGATGCACAGAAATGCTTTGAAATTCCAAACTGCATTCCAGCTGAGTGACACTTTGCTAAAATAAGCACCTTTCTTGCAGTAGTAAGAAGAGCAAGACTAAAGCATAAACATGTATTATAACTGGATAACTGTACTATGATGTTATAGACTATGTACTATGATGTTATTTGTTGACTTATTTATTTGATGTTTTATTTCATTTCTAGGATGAATTGCTGGCTGAACTGGAGGAGTTGGAACAGGAGGAACTGAACAATACCTTGCTAGATGTTGTCTCACTGCCCAGCGTGCCTTCAACTTCGTTACCTTCCCAACCAGGTAACATAGACAGTGGCAGTAATAACATACTAAGAGCCATTGCTACGTGTGTGTGTACATAAACTCACCCCTCGCTTGATTAACCTCTGTACACCTGCGTGTTCATGCAGTTATCCAGTTCACCAATCATGTTGGAGCAGAGCAATGCATAAAGTCACGCAAATGTCAAAAGCATCATTAAAAATGAGATCAAGTATATAAGACTTGGCTCATCTCCTGAGATTAAATTTTACACAGCAGTCTTTAGAGTTTACACAGAGTGGTGTGAAAAACAAAAAATACCCAGTCAGCTGCAGTTCTGCGGGCGGAAACGCCTTCCTGTTGAAAGAGGTCAGAGGTGATTGGCCAGACTTATCAATTCAACTGAGGTGAGCAGAAAAGCATATCAGAGCACATAAAACCTTTAGTACATTGGACCTCAAAAACAGAGGGCTCAACTCTTGTAAGTCAAGAACAGGAATCTGATGTTGCAGTGGGCACAGGCTCACCCAATCTGGACAGCTGAAAATTGGAAAAAGACTTGAATTGTCCTGTTTTCCTCCTTTGCACCACTCCTTGTAAACTTTTGAGACTTTTGTGTCTGAAATACCTAAACAAGTTCATCTGACACCAGCAGCTGGCATTAATACTGCAGTCATGTCCATGCATCTGCCCTGATCTTGTTCTTTGTGCCATTTGGAAATCTAAAGCAAGGGCTGAATTTTGTCATTAATACATTTTAATTATTGTACATATATAATGTTCAGTGCTTTAAGACATTTTAAAAAAGAACTGTAAAGGACATATTCAGGCACTGTATCAAAGAATGAAGGAAATTTCCTGGAAATTCATACTACAGAGATTAATAAGGATTTAATACGAGAGTGAAATAGACCATTCCCAGCCATAGGACTCTTCTAACACACCTGTTCTTCTGTCTACAGCCAAGAGCATAAAGGAAGAGGATAATAATGACATGGAGGAGCTGAAGACTTGGTTAACGTGAACCAAGCCCAAAACATCTGGACTGTCTGATCACTTGCTCTGGTGGACTGATATTCAGAGTTGACTTGAACACCTTCTGAGAGTTACTGCTGTAAAACCAGTTGTCTATGAAATTGTAGCTCTGATTAATGGCTTATGTTCAGAAACAAAAAAATAAAACTGCTATTATGAAAAAGAGGCTACAAAAGCTGATTTTCCCTCTCGAAATTGGAATGTATTCATACAGAACCCACTTAAAGACATCTACCTCCATCTGTTTATTAATTACCTACAGCAAATGGGTTTCATGTCATCCTCATAGTCTGTCTGGAAAAGTGTCAGGACTACACCAATCCACTCATAGCTTTGCTTTCATGGTGATGACGATGCACATGTATATACATGCATTGCATCTTTTGATTTTGATTTGATTTTGATTCTTGATTTGAGAATCTCCATTTTGAAGAATCGCCACTGACTGTTAAGAAACAGGGAATAGATTTGGTTCTCATAATATTCTAAGGTTGATCTCAAATTGCTTTTATTTTAGGAGGGTTATTTATTTATTTATTTATTATATTTTTTTGTCATTTTCATCGTTGATACATCAAAAAAAGATTTGTGAAAGCAACTCTGAGATCTGACAATGTATTATCTTCATCCTCTTCGATGCAAGTGCTGCTCATTGACCTACCTGTTCCATGGGAGGACTGCATAGGGGAGGCTAATGAAAGCAAGCCGGCTAAGTACCAGGAACTGGTGGAGCAGTGTCAGAGCAGAGGCCGGAGGGCGCGTTGTTCTCTAAGCAAACTCTACACACTACTCGGCATCACTGGATTGGCAAAAAGAAAAGCCATCAATGCATTTGAAAGATCATTAAACTGTTTATTCTTCCTGTATTCAAACTGTTTATTTTTGTTCATGTCATGGTTGGTCGGAAGACTTAATTTTAAGCATATGAAGATGTTTGTGCGCAGCTATGTGCCTTAATTTTTGGCATGCTTATGCAACACGCAACAGTGACATGACATGTATTAACATGAATATTCTAGTGCGTGTAATACCTAACACCAAAAGGTGCAAGACCCATGTTACATTAAATAAATCTGTAGATACGACAACTGTGTGAAATCTGTCCTATAGTCCTTTAGTTTGAGTGTGTATAAATGTTCTTCATATAAATGCTTAGATTCCAAAATTGGTCAGTTGAATTCATGGTTTTCTGCATTAATGAAGATCACAAAGTGTCACGGCCTCTTGGAATGAATAGACATTGTTACTACACAGAATACCACATTGTTTATCTTATAAAGTCAGCAAAACAGAGATATTTAATGTTTAAGCATTAATTAATGGTTAAGCATTCTTATGTGTGGTGCCATAAAATGGAGTTAAATGTAGGGTAAATTAGCTAGCTAAAGGTAACGTTTGCCTTACCTCATATTAGCCAACTGGTGTAAGCTAGACGATAGTGCTCACTTTCCTTGCCACCGTAGGCTTGGAATTTTATTACCAATACCAATAATTACCAATAATTAGCTAACACTAGTGTTCAGTCATAAGCAGTGACAGAATGGAGGATTAGTTCTAACAGAGATACATTTTGATAGAAATACAGTTTATTTCATTTTCATTTAATTTGATTTCAAGTACAGTTTATTTCATTTAGTCTTTAAATGCTGAGTAATATTGCAAAGCTACAGCTACATCTTTAGTGCTGGCCTGTTCATTGCCAACAACAAAAAACTCATTTACAGCTTATTATTCAGATTACTAGTCAAGCAGTAAATGTCATTATTTTTGTAATTGTCATTGTCAGTAATTGGTTTTTCGTGCTGATCTTTTTTGCTGTTAGCAGTTCCGCCTCAATTTTTTCCCCCAAAATTTCCCGCTTCTTCGACAAAATATCTTTCGTCTCTCTTTCTGGATCATCTCTTGAGGACTCAGGGCTTCCTCATCTTTCCCCCTGCTCCCGAACTTCAAAAAAACAAAGACACTGAAGTTACAGTTCTCTGTTTAAAACACACAAATGAACCTCACAGCGTTGCCCTCGTTGGTCAGTTGGCCAGAGTGAGATTTTCAATTTGAGACACCATGTCTCCCTACACATATGGACAGGCATGCATTTTCTTTCCTTAATTCTCAAATGTCACTTTGTTTCCACATATTTATTTTTTTCCATTTTAAAAAGGTATCCTCTGGTCGATCTCTATCTAACCCTTTTGCTTTTTGTAATTTTTAGTCATTTATGGACTAATGAAATGGAAACATTTCTTCAACCTGTTAAATTCATTAATTGATTGGTCTTTGTAACAATAACGATGTAACCAATGTAACACTTGTGAAGTCCGAGTCCTCAGATTGGGAAGAATACAGTGAGATTGGGTCAACTGTAAGAAGTTGTGGCAGACTTGGTTATCATTTATCACCTGAGCAGGAGCTCATATCTGTAACAGGGCTCCAGATCACTCATTCTGATTCTCTGATTCATTGAGACATGTATAACTGGTTTTAAAACAATAACTCTCAGAAGGTGTTCAAGTCAACTCTGAACATCAGTCCACCACAGCAAGTGATCAGACAGTCCGGTGCCTTCAGCACCTCCATGTCATCATCATCCTCTTCCTTTCTGTTCTTGGCTGTAGACAGAAGAACAGGAGTGTTAGAAGAGTTCTTTGGCTGGGAATGGTCCATTTCACTCTCATATTAAATCCTTATTAATCCCTGTGGGTGGAATTTCAAGGAAATTTCCTTTAATATTTCACTAGGGGTGTAATGACTCGAAGATGGATTTGATATGGTGTCTTGATAAAATACATTCTTCAATACAGTGCCTGAATATGTCCCTTAGAGTTCTTTTTTGAAAGTCTTACAGCACTGAACATTATACATGTACAATAATTAAAACCTTGCTTCGTGCTTTTGTTTAGTTTTTCCAAACGGCACAAAGCAAAAGATCAGGGCAGATGTTGTTGGTGTCAGATGGGCTGGTTTAGGTATTTCAGACACAACAGTCTCAAGAGTTTACACAGAATGGTGCAAAGTAGCGAAACTGGACAATTCAAGGCTGGGCAAAATACCACCTGATCTTTTTCCAATTTTAGGCTCTCCAGACTGGGTGAGCCTGTGCCCACTGCAACATCAGATTCCTGATATTGACTTACAAGAGTAGAGCTCTGTGTTCTTGTGGTTCAACGTACTAAAGGTTTTATGAGCTCCGAGATGCTTTTCTGCTCGCCTCAGCTGTAAAGAGTGGTTATTGATTAGTCTGGCCAGTCACCTCTGACCTCTTTCAACAGGAAGCCGTTTCCGACCGCAGAACTGCCGCTGGCTGGGTATTTTTTGTTTTTCACACCATTCTGTGTAAACTCTAAAGACTGCTGTGTAAAACTGAATCTCAGGAGATGAGCCAAGTCTTATACACTTGATCTCGTTTTACAATTCTGTTTGACTGAATCGGCTAAATTAAATGGGAATAGAAATTAGCCTTTATATAATGTTAATAATAAACAGAGTTTTTCAGTTATTTTTCAGGTACTATAATAATAACCATTCCACTACCACACCACTAGATGGCACCATTTCAGTGGGCTGCCTGGGAGGCGGTAGCTCAAGGTAGCTCATCCAGGATTAAATTACTCCTTATCGTCACCCACACCCGATGTTGAACTTATTTTTAAGAGGGTTTTGTGTCACACAAACACACCCGTTTAACCGCGGGAGTGTTCTAGTAATGTTTGAGAAAAGTGTAAATACAGCAGTCATTAAGTGTTTTGTTTGTTTGTTTGTATTCTGTGAAATGTACTTTATTGTTTAGACTTGCATCTGATATACATGTTTGCCTACTGATTTATTCCGTTTCCTTTTGTTCTGTTAGTTTGTGCTATTGCTCTGATCCTAGGTTCATTACAATCCGCCCTTCCGATCAGACCCGTTAATTGTTCTCCATTAGCTTTCCACCACATGACATTAATGAGTGTGCGTGCGTGCATACGCGTGCACGTAGCTAAATACAGTCGACCCTCACCACTTTACGGTTCGAATTTCGCGGCTTCACTCTTTTGCGCTTTTTTCAAATATAGTATATTCATTAAAAAGTTGATCGAGACAGTGAAAATGCGGGTTGCATTTTTTTTTTTTTTATTAACTTTTTTCCAAAAAATTGGGTGTTATTTCATGTCTAGAGGGCTCTAATAATGTTAAA
>JAOVYU010000041.1:5476669-5489595 GCA_025674565.1 Synodontis membranacea | reverse complement strand
AAGTCCCAGACTATAACTCAAATTGGTCAGGGAAGGGAAAAAGAAATACCAAAATCTCTGACAGTAAGAATATACTTATGAAAATAAAGGTTAAAACCTTTGCATCCTCTGTTTATTGTTTTGCGTGTTTTGTTTGTATTGTACTTTGGGTCATGCTGCAAAAAAATTTTTTTAAATAATGTTTCTCTATCCAGCTCACATCGGCACTCAGACAGCAGGTGGGCGAACCGTGCCCATGATGAGAGGCGTCAGTCAGTACAAATACTCCAGCGGGGTTAGAAATGTTCAGCAGGTCATCACCATACCAGCTCCTGTTCCACAACAGGTAATGCACATCCACGTATGCAAATATATGCAGAGCACATGTGTTATTTGGAAAAGGGCAAGCATGGCAGTTGCATTCGTGAATACTGGGGCTGTTGAATTTGAATGCGGTGAAATATTACTTGTGTGTGGCTCATAGAATAGTAATATACGACTGTATTTCTGTTTGTTTAAAATGTACATGCTGACTATCTGTACATGATGCATACTGTATTTTTATTTTTTGTGTGTTTGACACATCTTTTTCATCTTATTGTATTATTTAATGCTTTTATATTTGCTTACCTAATGGTTACCTTGTTAAGGGAGAAACTAAAAAGGCAAATTTCTTGTAAACTTTCCTTGTCTTTCCAGAAAGTCAGAACTTTCTGACTTCCGCTTTTCATCAATTCCATTAGATTTGGTTGGACTGTAGCATTGGGTGCTAGGGTTTAGTTTAATCCCAGTGGAATATGATGTTTCAAGAATCCACATTAGATGATAAAGCATGACAGAAAAACAAAACAATGAAGTGTAATTTTGTGAGTCGGATGTTTTCTGACCCAGCGAGCGTTCTTCTAAAGTGAGGGCGGAGGGAGTCCTGCATCACGGTGGCACTAATGCCAGCTGAAGATGAGGGTACTCTGTACTTGAGTTGGCTTGCGTGAGAGGTTCATTAATCTGTCTGAGAAAATGTTATTTTGTAGATGTTGCCTTCTCCTGTCATGGAGCCTGCAGTTCATGTAAAAGGTCAAGAGCCCCTTACTCCATCAATGTTGGCAGCTGCACCCCTTTTGGAGCAGAAACAGCTACTGGGTATGTCTCATTTTAGTTATGTGTTTGTTTACGTATCTATTTTACACACATTTTGTCTTACACACATCTATTTTAACTCATTTTGTGTATGTTCTGACTGTATCTGCTAATCACTAGCATTAGGATTTGGTCAGTTTTAATGAATTGCCCATTAACAAGGTCAGGAATGCTTTGACATTTGGTTCACGACTCCATGAAATTTTGTGGGAAAATAAATAAATAAAAGTTTTTTCACCCGAAAAAATTGCAGCATTTATTTTCCTTCTTTTTTTTTTTTTTTTTTTTTTTTTTTGATCAACTTTATTCCTTTTAAATAAAAAAAAAAAAAATCATTTTCTTAGTAACCAGCAATTATTTACAAACATTTGTAAAGGTTGAAGTAAAATATAAAAGTTTATTTACAAAAAAAAAATCATTTCTTTAAACATACAGTGTTGATATTAAAAAAAAAAAAGAAAAAAAAAAAGCTTAGACATGAAGTACACAACAACTACTTTCATTTGCTTTTCTTTTCTTAAGCTTTTACTAGTCTGTAAAAAAGAGCTCAGATTACTTTCTGAATCTGTTTATGAATGAACACAAAAGGTCTTTATATCTGTTTTTTTGTATTTTCTTCCGGCTTTAGAGTCGTTAATTCCACCTACGGCGATGTCACGTGTATTCCCACTATTGTGATCTGCTGTCTAAATAACACAGTTACAACTAGAAAAAAAACTAAAAGATGAATTGGTTAGGTTAATCTCTATCAATCATAATGTGCTTAGATAAATCATGATGCAAATTTATATCATTACATGCCTAGCAGAAACTAGGCACTGTATCAGATTAAAATGTAATTATATGAACGACCCATATATGTGCTTTGTGAACAGCGTCAGATAAACAGCGCGTTTCAATTTCTTAATTTAATTCTTATTCATGTTTTGGGAGCGAAGACGTTCATCTAAGATGCATCAGAGGAAGGATTTTTGTTTTTCTGCTAAGAAAGGCAGACAGCATGGGCTGTTAGAGAATATGTTTGTGTTTATGCCATTTGATAGACACCCTTATCAAGAGCAACTTGGCCAAGTCTCTGTCAATAAATGCGTCCTCCTATCATATTGGATCAGGTCAGGGACTAAGAGTACTTGTAGTGTCAGAGTTCATATACTGTAGGAGGAAAATAAACCGAGCAAACATGAAACAATAGAATTTTTTTTGTTGTTGATCATAAAGCTGTAGACATAATTTATGGGATTTTTTTATAATTTTTTTTTGGGCTGTGGCAGGTGAACGTCTGTATCCACTGATCCATTCCCTTCATCCTAACCTCGCTGGCAAGATCACTGGCATGCTGCTCGAAATAGACAACTCTGAACTTCTGCACATGCTCGAGTCTCCAGAGTCACTACATGCCAAGGTATTCCTGTCAAAAATCTGTCAAAGTCGAGTACCTTGCTATCAAAATGAGCTTTTTTTTCCCCCTATCATTGTCGGTCTTTTCTGCAATCGCTTACACTCTTTTCCTATTAACCTGCGATATGTTTAGGTTGAGGAGGCAGTGGCTGTTCTTCAAGCACATCAAGCAAAGGAAGCTACACCAAAGAAATAGGGGATGTTCCTGCAGGTAAAATGCCACACAAACACACTAATATAATATTTAACATCTTGAAATATATGCACAAGCCATTGATATAATTACATTGCAATGCATACTTGTGCAAAACCTCTTCCTAAAGTGTAAAGGCATGCTTATGCCTAAAATTCATATTTCTTGGAGGCGGGTGCAAAATTTAAAAAAACTTCTACTGTGATGGTGGGGGTTTTTTTTTGGGAGGGAGATGGAGAAAGAAGTGAGGAATGGGGGCTTAATCACTGAGACATATAAGGAGTGACTTTGAAACTTCTTGTGATGGCGTGAATGAACTACTCAAGCAACAGAAATGACTCGAGAGATGACGATTTATTGAGTTGCTGTTAGCGTGACTTCCAACCATGCATATTGGAGCCAGAATATGCAAAATGCTGCACCAGCAAAAAGAGCAACAGGAGGCAGAGAACAACTCTAGGTCTTGCAGTCGACCCTCGCCACTTTGCGGTTAGAATTTCGCGACTTCACCCTATCGCGTTTTTCTCAAATACAGTATATTCATTAAAAAGTTGATCGAGACAGTGAAAATGCGGGTTGCGCTCGGTTGTCTTGAGTCAATTATTTTTATTTTTTATTAACTTTTTTCCAAAAAATCAGGTGTTATTTCATGTCTAGAGGGCTCTAATAATGTTAAAAACCGTATTTAGAAGGTCGTAAACAGGGTCTCTATGCTCGAACTACGTGGAAATACTACTTCGCGGAATTTCACTTATCGCAGTAGAGTCTGGAACGGATTAACCGCGATAAACGAGGGTTTACTGTAGCCACCATTATGTCAGCCTTCACTGTTACATGTTTGTTTATCTTTATGCTAGCCAACTTAAATTGTGCCTACATGGAAAGAGACTGGTTTATTGCTTGTAAACAGAAAATGATATGAATTAAACTGGAAAATTAGTTACTTGGTTGTAAACTGAACAAAGTGTCTCTCGAGAATTTTATTATAATGTTAAAATATTATCCGCTTATAATAGTTCAGTCACATAGCACTGCATGTCTTTTAATCTAACACTTGCATTTTGTTTGTGGTTCAGTGATGTTAAGTGGTGCTCTGACCGGCAATGACTGGACATTTGTACATATAGAAATGCAGAGCATTTATACTAGAGAGAAATAAATGTAGGCGTACAAGTCTCTTGATACTTACCACTTCGTTCTTTGTTGTACGTTACATTTTTTTTTTTACGATCAGTACTTCAGAGATGCCGAGGTGCTGCGCAAACAGACGCTTTAAACTTTAGACTGTTAAATACCTGTTATAGGTATATCCTCAGTAAGAACATGACTGATGCAGAGCTTATGTAGGCGTGTTAAAACTATATAAACTATTTTTAATTAGCAAGTTACAGTAAGACTCTTATTTGATAGTATGCGCGAAGCAATGTTTTAGAAAAACAAATTCCGGCTTGTGTTTAAAAAAAAAAAAATCACATAAATTTACAAAGCGCTCTGTGTTTATGCCGGCATATTTTCTGGAATGACAACACGAGTCGCAGTTCTCAATCAGGCTCAGATTGAGCACAGGTGGTTTTCCCAGTTCTTGAATTACATATCTTCCGTATTTCATATTGTACCTTTCAGGTCAGAATAGAAAACTTATGATCAAATGTTTTTTTTTTTTTTTTTTTTTTTTTTTTTTATTTTGCTGAGCAATCAAAGTGCCTTTAAATTTGCATACACTGTTAAAAGTAGTTTTTGAGGAATGCTAAATGCTGTGATGTGTATTATTATTATTATTATTTATTTATTTTTTTTATTGCAGGCATGATCGTTGAAGGTCCATGGAGTTTGCAGAAAGAGAAACAAGGGGTGTAATAAGTAATAAAAAGAATATTGGTGGGGGGAGAAGAATGTAAGCACTTCGTTTTCATTTCATTTTGAGTAGCTTTTACTCATGTTCGTACCGTTCTGCACTGTTATGTTCATTCTGAGTTTTGTTATAAAAAAGGAGGGGAAAAAGAAAAAAATGTAAAAAACAAAACAAAAAACCTGTTAATTAAAAATATTTTGGCTTACCCACAACCAAATGGTCATCTTGTGTATTATGTTGATTTTTTTTTTTCACTGGGGTAAATGTGGCTTGGCTTTGTTTCTGGGTCATAAACTTGTACGGAGCAATATTTACAAGTGAATACTGGGAAGATTTAAATCTGAAACGTTAATGTAGACAGGCTAAAAACTGATACTCATCTGAGAGTTTGGTTTTTACTTTCTTGATTGATGAATGATCGTTATTTCTTGTTTCTCAACAGGTTAGGTGTTTATTTTGCTTTTTTTTTTTTATGTTGGCAAGATCAATTCAGTTATTCTTTTGGATGAATTGGCATTCATCCATTAGAGACTGAATGTGCATCCCATTAGGTTAATAGAAAGCTGAAGAAAGACCCATAATCCCTTTTCCCCTCCTTTGCTGAGATGAGAATCTCATTCTGAGATGAGACACGAAGGGATTGCACACGTTTCCAGTGAAATGTAAGAAGTGTTTGCAAACAAAGGGATTAAGTTTCGATGTTTATTCAAGAACGTGAGTCAGTATTTGAACGAAACCCTTGGTGCGTTACAACTCGCTGGTGCTTCTTGTAAAACCAGCATTACATTTGATCATCCCATGATCACTAAAGTGTGACAGGTCTCACTTCCTTCAATGCAGAAATGTGTTGAGCAAGAAAAAAAACAACCGTACTCTGTGTGGGCTTTCATGTGACTGTTAATGTTTTAAGAGCTTGTTCAAATATGACTGTTCTAGTAATTCCCGTAAGAATATTTTCACTCAAAAAAAAAAAAAAAAAAAAAAAAAAAAAGTCGATGTACAGGGGTTATATTCATGCATAATTTGTCTTTGTTAATATTTAGACAAGTTGTTCTATTCATGCCAGTAGCATGATGGACCTTTTCTTACAGTAAGACAGACTAGTTTACAGTCACTTTTCCTGGATGTCGGCATGGTGTCTCATTCCACGCTTATAGGTTGATGCTTGTGGCTTTGCGCAGGCAGAGCAGAGCCTCAGGGGGCACATCCTGAGGGCTGATTTTGTTTGCCTCTAGCCGCAGAACACGCAGGTTGGAGTAGTTGGCCGCATTTATGACTCGACAGAAGCTGCTGATTGAGAATTCTGAGGAAGGGGGGAGAGGGAAACAATATTTTAGAAGCATGTTGTAAGCAAAAAAATTTTTTTTTTATCGTTTACTGGATATTTTATTATTATAATATAGTGAAAAACTAAACCAGTGCTCTGAAGGAGTTTGTCTTGACAAAGACTCACTATGGTTTAAAGGTGTGTGTGTTGACATGAGAAACTTTAAAAAAGCCTCTGGTGATGGAATATAAGTAAAAAATAAGATCTTTAAAAAAAATGTGGTTTCTAAATGGAATGATTTTACTTTTTGGAATGATTGTACTTTGACATCATTATAAGTCTGTCTGTCTGTCTGTCTGTCTGGTGGTGAAGACTTTATTTTATTTTATTTTTTTTACCCAGTCATTTGCCAAATTCAGCCTACTAACTAGCTTTCACCTAAGACACGTCTGCTCCCAACATGGGAGGTAGAATGCTTGGAAGTCCACCGTTACATCTTGTTGAACTGTTGTTCTTGCTGCATTACAAGGGCAGGGCGATGCACTCTGAGGAAAGTTCTATCTGTCCTCTGATTGCACACACGAGCTAACCGATGCATTTGGATGGTTAATGTTGCTGTGATCGACATGGGAGACTGAGTAATGCCATTTGTCACTCCATTCTGTCACTCCATGAGAATGGTCACAGACGCGGGTGCCTGTGGCATCAATCGGAATTCAGACTTACCTTCTCTATAGTATAAAGTATAATCTCAGCAACTCTCTCTGTCATTTTTCAGGACATTTTGTTGCGTTAGGCCAAAAGTTGAACATACACCATAAGCAAACACAAGTCACTAATACACAACAATGATGATTTGTGTGTATTATGGTTGTTGAAGGGTGCTTCTTGTACCTTTGATGCGATTGGCCTGAAGGTAGAGGTTCTGCAGGTTTGTGCTGATGGCCGGAATCTTTTCCAGCTTGTTGTGGGACAGGTCCAGCTCTATGAGCGTGCTCGCGTTAAAGGCGTCTTGTGGAATTCCAGCGTCCGTGAGCCGATTGTGCGAGAGGCGCACAAAGCGCAGCTGAGCCCGCTTCTTCACAAAGCCGACGGGGACGGAAGAGATGTGGTTGTGGTCGAGGTACAGCTGACTCAGCTTGGGTGGAAGGTGCTCGGGAACCTTTGATAATTGATTCGCGCGCAAATCCAGGAAGCTGAGCGAGGCCAGTGGCTCTACGGCACTACCTAGATCCTGGATGCTGTTATACTGGAGACGCAAAGCTGTTAGACCGTTCATCCCACGCAAGGAGCCAGGAGGCACAGAAGTGATGGCGTTGTGGTCCAAGTGCAGGTCCTGAAGGGAATGAGGGAGGCCTTCTGGGATGTGTTCAAGTTTGTTGTGCTGCAAGAACAGACGCTCCAGTTTGGACAGCTTGGCAAAGACCTAATAAGATAAAAAAAAAAAAAAAAAAAAAAGGTCTTATTATTATCTTTGTGATGGAAACGCTTTTTTTATATTTCATGACCTATTTAAGGCTTTTCTGTGTTATTGTAATACATAGCTCAAGTTATGTGCCAGATACTAACACTGTCTTTGGTGATTTTGAACTTCCTGTTTCTTAGATTCCTTTCAAAATATTGGTTAAAGGTGTAAAAATGATTATTTTTTTTTTTTTTCATAAGCAAAGTTAATTGGTATAATTACGGACTTGTCTGTGCCTGTGAGAGATTCTCTACTTGTTCTCCCGTGGCTGTCCTGCTGTACTGACCTTGCTGCTGATCTTGTCAGATCTCAACTGGTTCATGTGCAGGATGATCCAGACGAGCTCTGTGGCGTTGTCGAAAACCCCATCAGTGATCCCAGTGAGCCGGTTGTTTTGGAGGTACACGTACTTCATGCGCGAGGGCACAAAGGGCACATGCTGGAGATTGCGACTGTGGCAGTACATGGCGTTAGGGTAGGCAGGAGGGCAGTCGCACTCCAGGGGGCAGTCTAGTGCTTCAGAGTCATCTTGTGCATGAAGGGAAGCGTAGTAGTTGCCATGGTTTGAGCTGTGTCTGTATCTGTAGCTGTAGGCTCGACTGCGCAGGTAATTAAGCCAGGTGAGCGAGTCGGTCTGCGCAGCGGAGAAGTGCACAAGCCCCGCACACAGCAAAAACGTACTCCACATACTCGGCAGCTCTGGAAGGTTCTTCCCTTTTTGTCTGTACCAAATGGTGAAAAATTTACTGTCACAATTTTTTTTTTTAATGTACACTGGTCAAATGTTTCTTAATTTTTGGCCCCTTAAATGCTGAGACTTTTGCCAAATTTTTTTTTGTATAGTACCCTGTAACAACGTATAGATCTCACCATCTCAAGCCAGAACAGAACTCCATATGTTAAAAACATGGTTGCATACAAATACAGTATATTCATGTCTGGACAGGCAAAAAAAATTCAAAATCCTGTTTTTGTGTGTGTGTGTGTGTGTGTGTGTGTGTGTGTGTGTGTGTGTGTTATAAGCAGACAGAGATTGTGAGAGCAGTGTAGAGAGAAGTGTGTTTTGGCCCGGGGGTGTTTTTCTGATACAGGTGTGCAGAGTGATTATTCCGCCTCAGAATGCTTCTTGAAAGCACTACAATGGCCAACTGATGGCAAAACTCATTTTTTCAAAATACCAAAGTTCTCTGACTCGGGATATATACTTTGCTGTGTTTGTTTTTCTTTGTGGTTCTGTTATTTCAGGACTTATACTTCATTGCGAAGTCATTTTATACTTGATGTAAAAAAAGAAAAAGGAAAAAAAAAGAAAGAGAAAAAAAAAAGTAAGGAAACAATTCAGGACGTGGTGGTATAGGAAAATAATCCCAGATAGTTTGGAGTGAAAACTGTTACCAACACAAAGCTGTTTATTTCCCAGTAACACCGTATACCAAAGAGTTTTATTCCTCTTATTCCACAGCAATGTGCCGACAATTACACTTTTCATTAATTAAAGAACAGCTTGCCATCCTTATTTTTATTTATTTATTTATTTATTTATTTGATATTGTGGCAGGACTGTGATGAAAGGTTTGTTCCTGTTTTCTTACAGTATAAAAGCTAGAATATGTTCTTTGCTTCTGTCTGCTGAAGACCAAAATGATAGTCACGTTAATGATGAACAGTCACTTTCCTGTGACAGAAAAGGGTACACTCTAACTCTATAGTAGAAAACTTCAAGTTACAAATGATCAAGCATGTGTTTAAATCCGTTTATGTGGTCAAGTCTTGGTAGAAGCCAATTAGTATAAAGGTCGCAGCAGAAAAATTTGCCAGAGCTGCTGTTGCTGAAAATTAATCGGCACGTTTGGTCCAATCCGAGTTTTGGATTCGACAGCGCTGTGGTATAATTTCATCGCGAGACTTCTTAATCATAATACATAATTGCCTGCTTCAGTAATGAAAAGCATAAGACGTTTACTTTCAGCTATACGTCTTGCATGTGTGCGTATATAGATCTAATTTCAAGCTCAATCAGTTGATCTCGCAGTAGTATACTTTTTTTATTTTTTTTTTTGTTAATGTAAAAATGCAAGACCAAATTTCTAAAGGGCTAATAAAAGGAAATGAATAAATTTCTAGTCAAAGTTAGCAATTTGGCTTGGAGAATTGCATGAAAAGTTTTTACAAATACCTAAACAAGAGGATGACTTGTTTAGAGGTAACAGAACCACTGCGTTAAAATGGATTGATTTTCATAAACATTTTCAAGAGGAAACGCTAGAGAATGAGCTACACCTACCTCTGATCGCAGTCCGCTTTCTGTCTCAGTCTCAGGACGAGGCTCAGAGGTGAAGAATAAAAAGGGGGGTGGGGGGTGGGGGGGAAGGGGGCATTCCTCTTTCTAACCGCACATTACGAGTGATGGTTAGACACGCTTACATGTTGTGTTTGACATTGTTCACACACACACACACACAAAAAACACAGAGTGCAAAAAAAAAAAAAAAAGGATAAAAATGCAATTCATTATTCAAGCATGCATTATTTGCCGTATATGGGGGGAAATATGATAATCTGGTTAGATATGCTTAAAATTTCATTGTAGCTTTGTGTAAACAAACCTTAGCTAGCTACTGTAGGTAACGAAAATGACCTAGCTTTACCTTTAAAACGTTTCGCATTTAAGTGACAACCTTCCGCTAAACTCGAAGCTCTGTATTTAACAAAACGAAGGCCAGCAAACGAGTGGGGAAGAAAATAGCCAGACGAGGTTCTTCTGTTCAGGCACCTAGCATTGCAGGACAGCTGGAGATATTGTCGAGCTGTAAAACATTTCCGGTGTCGTACTGGTTTGAATACAGGATTTCATTGTAGAAATAGCAAATTCGTACCAGAAGATGTGTAGACATTATTTAAGAATATTTAACACATCTGGAAAGGGTTATGCAAAAAAAAAAAAAAAAAAAAAAGTACTACATTTTGATGATTTTTGCTGTTAGATACTCAAGATATAAACTACTTGACTTGTTCTGTCCATGTCCAGATGGGTTTCTGTCTGGGTTCACCTGTGTGTGTGTGTGTGTGTGCATGCTGCCCTGCGATGGACTGGCATCCAGAGTTATTGGGATAAACAATTAATCAATGAAGATGGTGGGATCACTATGTCTTGTACAGTGATTGCACGTTAACACACCCCACACACTCCTGCAGACCACAAACACACGCTGGCATCTCTCACCTCATTAATCATACTGTATCTGTCACACACACACTCCCACACGTTCGCACACCGCACAAAATAGCTGGGTTGTGTGTCCTGAAGCCATGTGAATATGAGAGCCATGCGTGTGAGAGCAATACATCTGTTCTTTAACAACCTTCCCTTCCAGCCCGTCACGATGGAAACCTGGGCCTTATCATTAGCCCAGTACACGTGTGTTAGTGTTTACGAGGAATGTGTCCAGGATCTGTGGCGGTGCGTACACGCATGACTGCTTGTTGCTGAACGCCAAGAACCGCACATGCTTCCACTCTGCTTTTTGATCCGGCGTCAGCACTAAACCTACTGAACAGAAAGGAGTTACAGTAACAAGGAAAGTTAACGAACACGCACAGCCTTTGACGTTGGTTTTATCGCCAGCTTATCTTCACCTTTGCACGTTTTCCTTGTCCTCTTCGTTGCTTTTCTAGTTTCTATTTCTTTCTTAGTTCCGGTCTTCCTCTCAAGCACCTTCCTGTCTCGAAGATATCGAGGAAAGGAAATTGCCGACTTCAAGCTGAAAGCAGGGCTTTGTGTACATTGTGTGAAAGTTGGGCTTAATAGCTCACAGACAAACCACCGTTTGTCTGTTACATGCACATGCAATTTTCCAATTACATGCACGCTTTGCAATTATCAATGGCTTTGCAGTTTCTATGCACATCAAGACTGATTGTCTGGGGAACCCTATTCTGGTTGGTCAGTAGGTGTTGATTAGTTTTCTATAAGGGCATCTGACAACAATGATGACTAATTCAACTCATTCTGTTAAATGCTGGAAGTCGAAATCACAGGAATTCAGTATTAATGTGGATGCTCCATAACAGTTGAAGCCTAATAATGAACTATTTTTTTTTACGTTGTTAAATAAATAATGTATAGTCATTGAAATGGTACAGTTTTCTGTGAGGAGGTTTAACATTTACAGTATGGAACGACTCTCCCGAGTCAGTGGTTTGTAATGGTCAGTAAGTAGGAATAGCAGGCAAATTTCATTTTTCGTGATAGATTTCATATTGTAGCGTTATCGTGCAAAGAATTTTTCCGTCCATGTTGAGAGCTAGAGAGCAAGAAAAAGGCGTTCATTGGTAAATATAGAGCAGGTTGCTTTTACACAAACCCCTGGTTGAGGTTTTAGACCCGACATCACACCTTTCCTCACTTTTCTCTGAGACCTCTAAACTTTCTGGGTGAGACAACTTTCTTCATGGGGGAATGTATTAAATCATGATTTGAGTAGAGTAATGGATAGCCACTCAGCCTGGTAACAGGAGAAGAAGAATTGTAACCAGGCTAAGACGTAGACAAGGAAACAAGATTCTGCTGCAGTAATGCGGTGTTTTTGGAAATATAACGTACTTCCAGTATGTACATGAGCATCCCTACTGACATGTCGCATGATTTGATGTATTTCACCAAGTTCTCCTCCTCTTCCTCCTCTCCATTTCGGGTATTCCCAACTAGGGGTCGCCACAGTGGATCTTTTTGTCCGCACGTTCGATTTGGAAGAGTTTTTACGCCGGATGCCCTTCCTGACGCAACCCTCCCCATTTATCCGGGCTTGGATTTCACGAAGCTCTATGGGGACTAAAATAAAAAGACAACCCATTTTTGATTTTGGTACCAGTACTGGTATACCTCCTCCTGCTATTTTTTGTACTTAGATGGTTTAGAGTCATAATGGAGGGCTTGTGATCGTCAATGGCGTAGCCTCAGACAAAATGAAGTCGAGAGTCTGTGACATTAGACACATGTTAAAGGTTAATATGTAATTCCTGTTATTTGCTATAAAACATCATGGTGGCAGAGTATTATAGTAAAAGCGATTCTGAACTGGCATCCCTGTCATTAACTGTCCTATCTCATCCAATGAAATGCTCACTAGCTCTGGGATGGTTTGGGATTAGTTCAGCTTGTAATCCTTATTAGAACCGGTATGCTTTTCAATAGGCTAGAGTGCCACCATAGAGCCAAATCTTTACATCAGTGTGTATGTCTGTATAGGGCTCCACTTTCCCAGCAATATTAGCACATAGCACAACAACAATGGTGGACTACAATGTCTCTTTACAAGTGCTGCTCCTGGCTTTGAGATTTTTTGTAAAACATAAGTTGGTAGTTGGTTCTAGACTAGCAAAGTGTGGGTGCGTCTCTAGTGTGGGTTCAAGATTAGGCGCCAATTCCCAACTGGAACTTGAACTACCTTGGTTGAAAAGGGGTAATAGCGGAAGTATGGGGCAACATGATTCCTGCTGTTCCCATTGTTTCGGAGACTAAATGGCAAATACCTTGAAAGGCAAAGGAATCACTGGAACATCAAATTACCATCTGTCATGTAGCAATTATTAAAGCAACTGAATGTTGAATGCAGAACACCTCTCTCTCTCTCTC
>JAOVYU010000041.1:5453452-5465005 GCA_025674565.1 Synodontis membranacea | reverse complement strand
TCTCTCTCTCTCTCTCTCTCTCTCTCTCTCTCTCTCTCTCTCTCTCTCTCTCTCTCTCTGTCTGTCTGTCTGTCTCTGGTCTTTTTTTCCTTAGCTCTCGAAGTTCCTACAGTCTATGCAGAAGGAACACAATCTGGTTCGGGTAAAGGAGTTGAGTAAAGGCGTGGATAGCATTATAGAGGTCGACTGGAAGAACCCCGAGTATGTGCACCACGCTTTACCAGAAAACACGCACATTAAGTCTGTAGCATTAACCTTCATAGTGATATATGAGCAAAAGGTTTAACGTATAAAAAAAAGAATATAAAAAATGATATGCTTATTATTTAGATGTTAATCCACCTAGTGGTAAAAGACATTCACAGCAAGATTGGTGTCCTTGGTCGATGTGTGTGTTGCGTTGAACTTTTGTTCTTTTGTTCTCTAAAAGTTTTTTTTTCTTTTTTTTTTTTTAACTTAAAATGTATATTTCACAGATATTACAGTATAAACTAAAGTAATGTTAGTTCGACTTCATTCCAGGCTGTGTGCTTTCCGCGTGCCGGAGGACTGGGAGCCCTCAGAGGAGTGTGTGGAGGATAGAGAGAGCTGTGAGGAGGTCTATAAGCCCCCCGAAATCACCCTGCTTTACGCCGTCACCGCACGCCTACAGCCACTATTCCAGGATGTGCAGAAAAAGTGAGCGTGTAGATTGAGTTGGTTTGTCATTTTCGTGCATGCCGGGATTGCTATTAACCTCTCTCTCACGCCTGCCCTGAAACTGTACACGAGAGCAGTTTTAATTTTAATCGCCCATATTTAAGATCCCAGCCTTTCCTGTTCTATGGCAAATTGCATTAAGTATGGTTTGTTAAGAGTGAAGAAGGGATCCGTAACACGTTTTGGATAGTCATAACGGCGCTCACTGGATGTCGTTCGTCTTGGCGTGTTCATGGTTGTCAAGTGTGTGATTTTTTTTTTTTTTTTTTTTTCCCGTTTTAGAAAGGGTGCAGTGCTACAGGCCAGCGAAGTGAGGAGCATCGTCACTGATTATGTGAAAAGAAACGAGCTTGTCCACGAAATTAACAAAAAGTACGAGTGTCAATCTAATGCCAGACTCTCCGGTTTTCTTTCCAATTACACGATCTGCTCCTTGAACATGTAGCTAACGTTATAAAGAGCACACCTAGTGACGTGTGCGTCCTGGTTAGAAAAATACAAGTAGGTATTAAGTATTCATTTTGGTATCAGTATTCGTGCATGGCAAAAACATGTCTTTGTATTGAAAAAAAAAAATAGAAGAAAGTTCTTATTGTGTAAAGAAATGTGCCAACTTTTCCCGTTGTGCCATTCTCTTTTTTTTTTTGTTGTTGTTTTTTTTTGGCAGCTATGTGAACATCAACCCTGTGCTGTGCGACTGCTTGCTGGAGAAATCGGAGTATCAGGAGGTCGAGATGTTAAAATGGGATGATCTCTTCAGCCGGTACGCCCCCTTGTTTTTTTTCTGGTGTAGTTTTTTTTTTTTTTTTTTTTTTTTTTTTTTTAATGAAATAGCTAGTGTGACTCTAGATTTTCTAGGTGATGAATCTTAACTAAATGATGTGAGACCATATTGACGAACAAAGGCTCACATGCAGTATGGGTCTGTTTATGGATCCAGAATCATGTATTGTGCTGAACTGTGCATGAGGTCGTTTAGAAGGGAACGCAGTTACGATTTATGAGCGTCCGTGTTAGACGGACAGCCAAAAAAAAAAAAAAGCCTGAGAAGAGTAACAGAAGAGTATATCAGTCTAACCCGGCTGGAGGAATGTATAACGTGTTGATTAGCGTCAGTCTCACGTTAGTGTAACAGTGTTGAGTGTGTATTAAGATGCACTTGGTTGTATTTGCAGGACTCTGAGTAGGATGCAGTCGTGCCATCAGCTGCAGTTTCCAGGCCAGGCTCCTGTAGTCCGGAAAGGGCAGGTGGAGCCCATCGATATCACTGTAGCCTCCAGAGGCTCGAACAAGAAGGTATGGGTCAGACTGATTAACAGCTTCAGCCATGTTCAATAGCTTATGACGGAGGGCAGCCTTTTTTTCTGGATCGTCGATTTATTTTAGCATCATCACATGGCTTGTTCCAGCGGGTTGAAAAATCCTCAGGTGGAATTCAGGATGATCCATTTAAAGTGCACGTGTCTCACTGCCCCGATTCTGCCGGTGTGTTCAGGTGACGATAATAAAGAACCTGGAGGTGTTCGGTATAGACCCAACGGTGGTAGCAGACACACTACAGCATCTAGTCCAGGCCAGTGCTGTGCTCCACGACGTCCCTGGAGCCAAAGAGCGGCAGCTGGTGCAGATCCAGGGCAACCAGGTGCATCACGTCGGCAAACTGCTACTAGGTAAAGCTCAGGCCAACGTAACCACTTAGGATCTGTTCGTGTACTCCCATCCTTCCTTATCCATTTTGTTTGTTATGTTTTGTTACAGAGCAATATCAGATCCCTCGCAGGTACATCCAAGGTCTGGATAAAGCTCCAAAAGCAGGCAAGAAGAAATAACTGACGTCCCACACTGGGACCTGTACATTGCTGTAACATAGACGTGAAACTACTGCGCTAATTAATTCCACCAGTGTGACGCTTAATCGGCAGAGCTGTATTATATATTCCGAACATGGAATAAAATATCAGAATCAAACAAACTGGAGAGCGCTCTGATTTGTTTTGATGGTCATTGTTTACCCGTGCGTTTCAGTTGCAGGTTTCAAGACTGTCTCGGTAACAATAATGCTATGAAAATACACCTCATGAGAGGTAGGGTTTTTTTTTTTCTGTCTCTATCTTATTAAATAGTGAACTTGCCTAGAGTTCTAAACAATCTGCCTTCCCACAAACATTTGATTCCCATCACATTAGCAATTTTAGTAATTCACTGTGCATAAAATCTTGGGATATACAGGTCAAGCGTTCATGTGAGACATCGGAACGGGGCTGGTTTGAGGATTACAGAAATGAATGAATCTGGCGTTTTTACAGAATGGCGCAAAAGATACTTTGTTAACGAGAGAGACAAGAAAAGAATGGCCAGACTGGATCTAACTGACAGGAAGGCTTAGGAAACTCAAATAACCACTCTTTACGTCACATCAAATCTTGGGGAGGATGGGCTCCGGCAGCAGAAAAGCACATCAGGTTTCACCCCTGTCTGCAAAGAACGGGAATCTGAGACTACATCGGACACCGACTTACCGAAATTGGAAAGTTAAAGATCGGAAAGATTGGAGGACCAGGTGTAATTAAGTCCCTTCATCGCTGAATTAAATTTGATCAGTTGCGTACACTACCGGTCAAAAGTTTTAGAACACTCACACCTTGACTTTCTTTGCAATTTCTCGGTAGGAAAGACCTACATTTTTAAGTGTTATGATGGTCTGTCTCTCTTCCAATGTTAATTGTCTTTTTCTCGCCATTTTTGTAGCGACACACTACAGTACTTTCTGCAGGTACAATACTGTTCAACTGATACCCACGAGGGTACGGTACCACAGTGTGTTCCAGCACTGCTTTTATGCAGACAGAGGGGGTTGTAAGTGATCCAGAAAAGTAGGAACACCTGTGGGAATTAGTAGCACCAGCTTTCAACGCTTGATCAACCTCCATTGCTGCACAACAGCTTTAAATTGTTAACCCATTTTGTGTTCCCTAAAAAAAGGCCTTTTTTTTTGTATAATTCTTAAATGTACATTATTTTTTAACCTCTAGCAGTTCACCACTTACCATTGTACCATTTCAAGCTATTCATTGGACTTGAACTGCAATAAGTAGCTGGAAAAAATTGGGGTGTTGTAAAACTTTTGACCGGTAGTGTATATTATCAGTATAATTTGAGACATTTTAAAACATTTCCTGGTGAACAATCTGGTGATTTTAGCAGTAACATACAGCAAGTGCAAAAAATGTACAAACACACACACACATAGCACGGCGATCTTCAGAGCATACTTCAGTTTTACCGTCTTTAAAGGTTGATGATCTTGGATTCAATCACCCGAACGCCGCTCTCTTACCCCTCTCTTTCCAAGAGTGTATGAGAACTTACGCGGGCCGTCTGTTTCCTGTGGCATACAGTACATGCAGTCATGTACATTTACTTCTTCATTCTCCTTCCTGTGCTTCCTGCTTAAGGATTCACGCAGCCCCTTAAATGTAAAAATATGAACGATGGAAGGCACTTTCATGAGGTTTGTCTGTTCTGGGATACGGTAGCGAACCAACACGGCGGCTCCGTAGAGGTGGACCTGCTCCCTATATAGATATAAAGGGCTCATCGTAAGCTTACAAAAACACAGCAATTCATAGTTACAAGTAATTATGCAGTAATTAAAACATACTTATGAGTACCATATTCCATTCTTGCTAATAGATCCACCTAAATCGTACATAGTGGACCTTTAACTAAATATAAGCAGAAACTAACAAGAAGAAAAATGACTGAAATTTGATAAAGCTATTATGTATGTGAATCAAAGACTAAGATTAAAACCTAAATAGCTGTCAAGATTAGCACTATGCTTTTCGTTACGTAGTTAATGAGTACCGAGAAATGGTAGAAAGGCTGGACGTGCAGTAGATCTCGATGAATCTTTCTGGAAGGTATTTTTCATCTGGAAAATACAAGAACCCTGAAAGAAGTATGTTGGAATTAAAAAAAAGAAGAAGAAGAAGAAAAAAAAGCTAGACGACTGGGTAAAAGTGACAACGCTAGAGTTTGACCCTTCTAACTAAGAGGCTGCTGATTTTAGGCATTTGCCCTGATCAGGGAAACCTTGACGACAGTACTTTGTTTTCTATTATGCGAGGAAAAAAAAGCGGAACAATATAAGGTTCATACAGTATTTGACTGCTTTAAGACCTATTGCTGTCAGTAAAGTTCAGTAGGGGCGGGCCTGGTTAGCACTTTTAATGGGAGACATCCAGAGAAGGCCGGGTGCTGTACAAAGACCCAGCCACAAGGGGGTGCACACTCTGGTGTATGCCTGCGTTCCGGTCCCAAGCCTGGATAAATGGGGAGGGTTGCTTCAGGAAGGGCATCCGGCATAAAAACTCTGCCAAATCGGACGTGCGGACAAAAAAAAAAGATCCGCTGTGGTGACCCCTATTTGGGAATAGCCGAAATGGGAAGGAGGAGGCTATCAGTAAAGTTCAATGGAACTGATTCTCCATAGTCTGCTTTCACTCTAAACCGCTGGTTTAAAGCGGCCTACTCTCTAATTGCAGTCCATCACTGATGACTGTAAAGCATGTTGAAGCAGTACTTCTGAAAATATAAAGATCCTGAAATATGTACTACAGAATGTACAACTTCTGAACAGGTCGTAGTGCAGCGCAGAGCAAAAGGCAGGCTTTATATAACTGGGTTTAAAAAAAAAAAAAATCCCTTACCTAATTAACTTTTCTCATAAACATGTTGGGGGGGGGGATCTAAATGTTTGTTTCCAGTTTATGGGAAACATTATAATGGTTTATTATAATATATTACAGAGCAGCCTTTATTATTTGGCAATGCCTCATGGAAACCGAATGTCAATTTGCCTCGTCTTTTTTTTTTTTTTTTTTTTTTTTTTTGAGTTTATTGGCTGGACTTGTCTGGAGGGACATCTCTGTGTTTTTAAAGGAAATTAAATTTCAAATGCAACACGTACACAGCAACACTCCCAAACAAAATAAAAGCCTCGTATGTGCGGCGTACAGTATTTGCCCAAAGCGAATATTAAAGCTGCTTTATGGGGATCAGATTGACTGAACAAATGAAAGGAATGAACATGTGCAAAAGGAAGTGGGGTGTATTGAATAAATGTTTGCAGACGCTGAGTAAATATTTTGTATTTGAACCACTTTTTTTTCCCCTCTCTCTCTCTTCTGTTGACACATGATTGTATAATTTGCAAAATTTCCAATAAAGTCGTAATGAATTGTGTTTAAGTCATGGCTAAACCTTGAGTTGCTAAGCGCGGCTGTCTAAACGTAGCTATTTAGTAAGAAATGATGTAAGAGTGCCAAATTGAAAACCCTAAGCAGTCTGAAAACGAACTCTGAATGTGTTAAGGGGTTCATTCTGCTAACCGCTTGAGTGGCTTGCTCTCACCAGTCCCTTTTATGCAAGCATTCCTGTGGGTTCACCTTGCTCCGACGGAAAAATAGGAGACAAGAAGAGAAGTAAACGCTTTATGTCTTGTCATGACCATCTTCACACCTGACATGAAGAAGTGGCTGGAAGAAAAAGAGTACTCATTAAAGACTATTTACGCCACAGCGCTGCGGAATTCATTGGTTCTGATTGGTTCAGATTTGTCTTGGTGTGCTCTTTAATTTTCTACTACAGAAGCTCTGAATATACTTCTGGCCGTGATTCAAATCGCAATTTTGTATTAATGCTCTCAGTTTACAGGAACCTACAGGATGCTCATTGGAATGGTGAAATGTTCTGTAAGGAGACATTTATTTAACATTAACGGAAAAAGTGTCCAAAGTCTCTATTGTGTAAACCTGGCTTTATTTTATAATAATGTCTCTATTAATGATTTTTACACTAGTCCAGGAAACTCCGATTAACTTTTTCCTTTCTCAGTTGAGAATCATGTTTTAGCCTGATTCGCCAATATGGAGTGAATGTGCTTTACTTTAAGTAAAATTACCAAAAAAAACAAAAACAGATTTGCACAGAAAAGCGAGGCATTTAATAAATATAGTAATTGGATCAAAATTTATTGTGCGGTATACAGTAATAATAAATGAAAAGATACGGAGATGAATAACGAATCATGGACTTTATATCAGTATGCATTTTTGAATGTAAGCAGAAGAATAGTTGAGCGAATACTCAGAAAATAAAATTCCTAAACATCAAGGTAAACGAGCATTTATTCATTCTATGCATTGTATTTTACTCTGTTTACAGTGCGTTTTGCTTCAGAGCACTTCTAGTCTTCAGATCTTTTGCGGTTTCAGTGCACTTGTCTTTTTTTTTTTTTTTTTTGCAAAATATATTAACGCACATTGCAGTCTTAACCGTTAAGGGTTCTTCAGTTCTTCCTCCAGGCAGGGGAACCCTTAGAGCCTCATGCAGGCGTTTTCATATCAGAGAGGGACTCCTTTAGGAAGGCAAGGACCCTTAGCTGTTCTAAGAGTGTTTACCTCATCCACTTTCCAAGTAATGCCTCATTTGTGTCCTGATGGACCATTTGCCATCAAGCAGCATCTCCGCAGGGAACATTTGACACAGGTTACAACTTCCTGTCTGAATTTGGTCTGTGTGCACGCATACAAGTACATGTTTACGGCAGCATTGCTGAGGCTGAGCATGGTGCCGATATCTGCCGCAACGTTTATGCCCAGGCTGTAGTCGTCGCGATTCAGTGCCTGCCCATCAGTGCGCAGGATGAGCTGAGTAATGGAGCGCGTGATGCTCAGCAACACGAAAGTCATGGAGATGGTCACCAAAAGCACCACAGATTTCCTCTTTCGTGAGCGTAGCAGTGGTCTCGCCTTTTGGCCTGATGTACATATTATGTGCACTCGATTAATGAGAGAGATCTGGTGCAGCGTCAGGCCGTTCAGGACGCCGATAACGACAAAGGGCAAAATGTAGGAGACAATTGTCTGCATGCTCACTATGGTAAGCGTGTACTGAATGGTGGCATTGGGTTTATATATACAGACCCAGCGTTGGAGATCCTGGCTGTACATGGATACGTAGGCCCAGTAATAGGGCAACGCCAGCAAGTGACCAAGCACAAAGATAATGCAGATGGTCCATAATGTACCATGAGGGATGCCGACTTGCTTCCTAAGAATATAGTTGGTAATGGAGAGGAAACGCTCTGCGGTGAAGGCCACCACCAGCCATGTAGAGGTGTTGAATGCGCCGTAGTTGAAGATGTCTCTCAGGCTGCACCATGGTTCCTGAGACCAGAAGGGCTCCACCGTGAGGTATTTAACGGAGAGCTCAAACACCACGACAAACACCAGGACAGCTGTGTCAGCTATGGAGATGGCCATCAGGTAGAAGGTGCTCGATTTGGATAACATGCATTTTCGTCTCCAGAAGATCACGAAAGACATAATGTTAGCTACAGGGCAGAGCAAAACATCAGAATTCGTCACTCGCATTATGATTTTTTTTTTGAGTCCTTACATCATTTATAATTCAGAATTAGTTCCGTAACTGGTTTCCTGTCTTGGGAAATATTGAGCATTTTATGCTTAATAGAGTGAGATTTTGCTTTAATGTTTTCAGAAATTCATCAATGAGTCATGAGATGACTGGGAAACGAAATGCCAGAAATCCTCTTGGCTTATCTACCGATTTTGTTTTTTGCCTCAAAACAATATACCGGTGTTTTTACATGGAACTCCTCCAGATGCATCCACAAATGGCCAACTGATTACAAGTGAATCAGAGGAGTGAAATCCTCCAAGCACTCCTAACCATATGTGGATAAAATGAAACCCCACCACCTTAAGAGTTCCTCCAGAAGATTCAACCATTGTTTCTAACAGTGTATGCATGGAAACCATCACCGCCATTCTGTTCTCATCTGACTCTTATCCATTAATATTTCAGATGCATGCTGTTTATGCAAATCAGGAAGAATGTACAGTATATACTCACAGGGGATTCCGATGGCCGCGAGAGAAGGGTAGTAGACCCTCTGCAGGTGTATCATCCAGTGCTCCTGAGCTTCCATTTCTACTCTCTGATGACAAAGCTGTCTCCACTTTAACTTGAAAAAGACTCCATGGGCGGAGCAAGGAAATGATTGGGCATCCATGTCCGGCCCTCATAACCGTGCTCATGGAAACATATTGTAGACTGTTTATCAGTTTATCAGAAATCGTAAAGATTGCTTGTTTTTCACACTGAAATATAGATTAGCTCTTCAGCGGTTGCTCATTCTGGAGACGAGGACTTTCCACGATATATATTTGAGACTGATTATGAAAGGGGTTTGGACTGCTTTGGATATCAGAAGCCACAAATTTAAAAAAAAAAAAAAAGAAAAAAAAAGTCAATTATGTAACATTATTAAATATAACAGAATGGTCAAAAACATTTTAAAAATCAAAATGATAAATGAAGGTGATCATTCTGAAAGTGATTTCAATTTCAAAGCCTCTAAGGTCTGCTGATATATTCAGAAATCTTGTATTTTTATTTATTTATTTATTTATTTATTTTTTTAAGCCTCAAATTTCTAATGTCTTTATCACTGTGTAAGAAGTCAAATTTCTGGTGTATTAATCACCCTGGCCCGTGTAAGAAGTCAGATACAGTATACAGTATGCAGCTGCGTTGAAGCAGCAAGCCTGGATTTATCATTGATGAATGTGGCCAGAAGATGGCAATATTAGAACTTATGTACCGTATAATGGCCAAAGCATGTACAATCAATCTTAAAAAAAAAAAAAAAAAAAGTAGGTCTACACACATCCTGACCCGGATTACTGATGAACCTCCAACAGGAGCTGTATGAGTTTCATGCTGATTCAACCATCCTGAACCATCACCCAGTAGACACGCACTTAATCTCAGTAATTAACTTTCACTATAAATAACTTGTCATTAATCACAGATAAGCTGTTTAAATCTATAGTAAAGATAGTTTGACGTATAAATCTGCATTTTTCAGAAATCTGCATCCTACTGTATTAAATAATGTCAGAATACTGTTTAGTACGATGTCCTTATCCTGATGTAATAGTAATATTTAAATTCTCTTCTGCACGGTTAGCAGTATGGTGGTTGCTTTAGATATATGTAGTACGTAGTACGTCAAATTGCTTCTGTAAAAAAACAAACAAACAAAAAAAAAAACAGTTATAAGATGTTTTAAAAATAAATTGCACTTTTGTGAGAAGTTACTTTTTTTATAGGGATCATTTTATATATATATATATATGCAGAGATGGGAAGTAACGAAGTACGTACAAATACTTCGTTACTGTACTTAAGTAGAATTTTCCGGTATCTGTACTTTACTTCGCTACGTTTTTTGGTGCCAACTTTCTACTTTTACTTCTTACATTTTAGCATGAGTATCTGTACTTTATACGTCCTACATTTTCAAATCAGGGTCGTTACATTCGTTCGTTTCTCAGTTCAGTTGAGCGGTCCACTCCCCCATAACCCCCCCTGGTCCGCTCTGAGGAATACTTGCGCCGATCATCTCCCCCCAAAACCCCCATCCAGTCTATATATATATCTCAGACTCTCAGTTGAACCACAACGGTTTGTATAGATTTCTGGTAATCTTCTGGAAATCTTCTTGTTGTGTCTAAAACGTGCTTCATATCACCTCAGAAAGGGTCTTATGCCTGTTATAAGAGCTGACTTGGCTGTTTTCCCAGCAGGGCGAGCCAAACCAGAATTTAATCATGGGATGGATAATTTGGGTCACTTACAGCGCTGCCAAGTCTGTGTGAAAGTACCAGCCCAAAAACTAGCCCAGTGGTCTATAAAATCAGCCCCAGGCCCAGCCTAATCCGCAGTAAAAACAGCCTAAATACTAGCCTTATAAAACAAGGTGAAAAAACTAACTCAGTGGTTAATATATCCAGGCTCAATGATTATCCCAAAATCTAGCCCAGTGGTCAATAAAACCGGCCCAAGATAACTAGCCTAGAAGCGAATAAAATCAACCCAAATCTAGTCCATTGATTGAAGAACGGCCCGAGATGTTTCAGTACAAATGAAGCCAGTGGTAAATAAAACCAGTTAACAAAAATAGGTCAGTTGTCAGTAAATCCAGGCCAAATGCTAGCCCAATTGAAAACTCCAAAAACATAAATGCCATTGTCACATACAGTATATTGTAACTTTAATTATAACTATAATGTAACATCTATTTGGCTAACAAAACATTGATATATTTGTAAAATACCTTCAGTCCTCATCACGCAGGAAAATGTTGAAAACTCCTCTCTAAGCATTAAAACTCATGCTTAGAGAGGAACATTTCTCCAGATGCCTGTGCGGCAAGGGAAATGTAAATGAGTTCGTCTCTGACAGTATATTGTGCTATTTCCAGTTTCCCCTACTATGACCTACTTACCCAGTGGTAACTAACCTGAAACCCCAGAAAGTTTGATTTCGTTATTTCTCCCTAACGCATTATACATTGTTTTAGTTTCTTCTCTGTTAATCTTAACACCAAGACAAAATGATCTAATTCACAACAGCTAAAGCTACAGGTAACACAGAGGTACCTTTCCACTAGTAAAAATTTCATTTCGGTAGGTGTTGTAGAAATTCCGGTATTTAAGCGTAGGTTAGAATTGGAAATCTCTGATCTACTCTGTTTACCTAAATTTAAAGGCAGAGTGATATCCACAGCTAATAATATATAATGAATAATAAAAACATCTAAAAAGAAATAAAATATAACTTTCTGCTTAAAACGGTTTAAAATTAAAGAAGTGCACAGGGTTGGTTCAATGGTGATCAGTGGTTGGTCTTTGGGAAGAATGGTGATCAGTGATTGGTCTTTGGGAAGAATGGTGATCAATGATTGGTCTTTGATAAGAA
>JAOVYU010000041.1:5388266-5399506 GCA_025674565.1 Synodontis membranacea | reverse complement strand
CACTCTGGTGTATGCCTGCGTGCCGGTCCCAAGCCCGGATAAATGGGGAGGGTTGCGTCAGGAAGGGCATCCGGCATTAAAAACTTTGCCAAATCGGACGCGTGGACAAAAAGATCCGCTGTGGTGACCCTTAGTTGGGAATAGCCGAAATGGGAAGGAGGAGGACAGTTTCACTGCTCTGTTGAATTCTCAAAGGTGTTGATTCAATTTCTATAGCAGCAGCTCTGACACCAGGGCCCCCTGGGACTCAAATCACACGTTTCTACTAAAGTAATCAGGAAAATTTTCTTATTTTTGACGGTTGATGCTCATGTAACCTATGCCTAATAATAAACAGCTTTAAAAATGCGTTCTTATTCGCCAACGAAAAACACTCAATCTCTGATATGGTGAAGCTTTCTGTAAGGAGGCTTTTTTTTTTTTTTTTTTTTTACATTTATGGAAGGAGTCTCCAGTGTCAGAAGGTTTTCAGCTGTGGAAAGGTTTTCAGTATAATAGTATGTTTTTTTTTCCCTCTACGTGTACATCGTAGGTATCATGGCTGGCTCCAATCGCTCTGGGGACCTGCAAGACGCTCAGAAATCCATCCCCATCGGCACCATCCTGGCCATCTCCACCACCTCCACCATATGTATCCTTCAGTCGAGTACGATCGTGCGCTTGCGGAAAATGAACTGTGGGTGCCTTCTGGTCATCGCTGTTTAAAAGGATCGATAGCTTGAGCGTCCGATTTGTTCTCCTGAGCTCTAGCTCTGTCAGACATGTCCTGCGTGGTTCTGTTTGGGGCCTGCGTAGAAGGCGTAGTGCTGAGAGACAAGTGAGGAGCTTACTTGCATGTATTGCGCAACACTTTGTACGTAATATGTGCACTTTTTTCTTATTATACTCTTCGCTTCACGTACCGTAAGTAGCTACTCGTTTTTTTTCACGCCTTATTGTGCTTGTGATTGGGATGCACATATCAGATTCGGGTTTAAATCTAAAACATATCTTGTCATTTTGCCATGCACAGGTTTGGTGAGGGGGTCAACGGGAACCTGGTCATTGGTACACTGGCATGGCCCTCTCCTTGGGTCATCGTGTTTGGTTCCTTCTTCTCCACCTGCGGGGCAGGGCTTCAGAGTTTGACAGGAGCGCCGCGTCTCTTGCAGGCCATTGCACGAGATGGGATTATACCCTTCCTCAGGGTGAGTGTGAGAAACATGGACATATAACGAAAGGTGCTTCTTTTACATGCTATTTTAATCATTTGTACACCCTATGTTCGCTACTCGGCAGGTGTTTGGTCACGGGAAGGCTAACGGCGAGCCCACGTGGGCTCTTCTGCTGACAGCCACCATATGTGAGATCGGTATCCTCATTGCCTCTCTGGATGCTGTCGCACCCATCCTCTCTATGTACGTAACGCTAATACCCTTGACGCATTATGCATAACCATGTCATCTGGTCAGCACTGACCCTAGTGTAGCTCTCATACACTTTTCCTTCGATCTGAAATTGTAAATGATGCATTATGGAATATTGGCTATAACCTTTTATTTTGTGAGGGCAGACCACGTTCTCAAATAAACGACACGAAGAGTGATTGTAAAATGTGAGGAGTGCTCTGAATACTCTGGACTGGAGCTCCGGGTGACTTTTTTCAACCAAAGAACACCAAGTTAAATTGACGTATGCTGTATCTTTTGTGTCTTTCCAAGGTCATCCATCTTGGTCTCAGATGCAGCTGTACATGAACTCCTCGGAGGAGGCATAACGGAATTTAATTAAAAGACATTTTTGAGGTTAAATGAAGAGTTAGTGTGGTAGAGAGGGAGTGGCATCAAGGTTCGGGATGAGTTAGGGGCGAGGAGCGAACCCTGGAAAGCTCTCCGTCTGATGTGTCAAACTGGAAGACGTCTAGTACAAAAAGAAGCGTTTGCATTTGGTGCATTTGGTGCGTAACTTGAGAAAGATGGGCATCTCATGGAAGTTCGCTCACGGCCTCCTTCCGTTATTTCATAACCCCATGTCACTGGAGCCTATCTGATACGTTAATAACAAATACACACACAGACCTCGTTTCTCATTGTTCCTGTCCTGTGATTCTCGGCTGTTAACAGTCTTGTGATCTCATGTCGTTCCTTTTGTTTTCTTTGCACAGGTTTTTCTTGATGTGCTACATGTTCGTCAACCTGGCCTGCGCCCTTCAGACGCTCCTCAGAACGCCCAACTGGAGGCCGCGCTTCAAATTCTACCACTGGTTGGTGCAACCTCAACCTCACACGTTGTTAAACTTGACACAAATAAAGTAGCCCGCAGGACAAATTTGTATAACGCAGCATAGTACGGGGTGTGCGCACGATCCTAATCCCGCTTGACACCCAGGATTCACCACGACTCGGATCAGAATAGTGCAACTAATCTAGATGAATACGAGAAATGAACTTTTGACTCCATTTGTCAGCGGTAATGTCACATAAATAAATGAAACGCGTTGCAGTAATCGTTTACGAGGGAGCCGTACATCATTATCGATGTTTAAAAGTTTTACACCTAATGTGCCGTTATTACACATCAGTAATTGAATGAGGCCAATTTAAATGATCTATGGCAATCTCTTCCATAAAGCACTAGGCTGAGTTTTACACTCGGTGGTGTAATATAGATTTTTTTTTTTTCTTTGCTTTTTTTTTTCTTTTCTTTTTTCAAATTAAAGCTACAGTCCTTTGGGTTTTTAGAAAACGGTGGCCTTATGCAAAACATCTCAACCAGTATGTGAGTAAAGAACAAAACTCTACAAGGGTGTGCCATTATAGGAAAATGATGTACAGTAGAACAGGGTATCAAACGGAGTTACTGTTATCATGCCGAAGTTGATTATTTTCCTACAGCAGGACCTCCTGAAGACTTTTATTCTCTTTTATCACAAAAATCTGTCAACAGTTACAGTCGTTGAGTTGCAGTGATTTGACATATATATATTTTTTTATTTTTAACCATTTAGTGTTGTGGATTGTCCAGCAAACAAGCTAGTTCCTGCCATCACGTATGTTATAGCGTAAAGCTGTAGACGGTCATTCTCACGACAAGCCTTTGTTTTGTTTTTTTCTCTCTTGAAATTAATAAGACATAAAAAAAAAAAAAGAAAACAGTTTGTCAAGCTACCAAGAAATTTGAAAATGCAAAGCTCTCCATCCTGGAAACTTTCCCGTGACGCAGACGGAGCCTCTATACGGAAAACCTATCCGTATCCATGATATCAACGATAATCCATAATTTGCATTTCTTTATTATTAGCCTTAGATTAGATTAGATTAGATTAGATTAGATTAGATTAAAGCCTACCGTATGAGTCCCAGTGAATGAGTTGTTATTATAGGAACAATAGCACACTTGAATTGAACGGCAAACCTATGATTTCAATTAAAGCCAGCACTATGGTCAATCAGATTTCAGAATTCAGTCTAAAGACGTGCACGGCCAAAGCCCAGCATTGTTTCGTGATTTTTTTTTTTCCCTATCCAGACATAAATATCGACATTTACTCTGCCGTATTTTTCTTTCATGCAGGGCTCTGTCCTTTCTGGGTATGAGCTTGTGTCTCTCCCTGATGTTCATCTGCTCTTGGTACTACGCCATCGTGGCCATGGCCATTGCTGGCTGCATCTACAAGTACATTGAATTCTGTGGGTAAGCAAGCACAAAAACCCCTGGGAACACAAGCTGACACGAAGCCCGAGGTGACGCCCCGCACCAGATAAGCTTCTTACTTGGCAAAGTTCTATTATTATTATCCACTCTTTTTTGGACCAGGTTGGCAGTTTTGCTCTTGCCTTTGTTTTAAGAGCTGCTGGATCAATATGCCGCGCTCTGTTATTCATTAAATTTACCGTGGTGTAAAAATCACCGCAGCGTGTACTGTACGGTACGAGATGCCATTAAGATATTGAATAAGGACAAAAGGAATTAGGAGTGCTCTAATCAGTGTAAAAGTGCTATTAATGAAGCCACCTTGACTCCTAAGGGCATTTTTATTTATTTTTTTTCTTTCCTGTTTCAGGGCGGAGAAAGAGTGGGGTGACGGGATACGCGGCATCTCTCTCAGCGCTGCCCGTTACGCTCTGATGAGGCTGGAGGAAGGACCGCCTCACACCAAAAATTGGAGGTTAGGAAACACGCCTGGTAGCCATGCACCAACCGCACACTCCTCAGCAATCCCTTAGGTTCAAGAGACACCTACCCATAACTCATCTTTCACTGGGGTTCTCGGATTTTTTCACGAATTTTCCCACTTAGCAGATACTTGCGAAAGACTAGGAAAAAACACGATACTGACTCTAGCTAACAAAATTACGTCTTTAAAAGATGTAAGGGTCAAGCAAATGGTACATGTGGCATCCAGGAACTATAGAAACGCTATCTACGACCAACAGGGAAACGAATGTATTCCTGTTATAGATCCATCAATTTACACCTTATACAGAACAGGGCTGGACTGGGACCAAAAAACGGCCCTGGCATTTTTTGGTCATGGTGGCCCACTATGATTATTTACACGATATGTGAAAGCACATGACATACAAAGTGTGCGTCGGCCCACCGGGCATCGCCCGGTACAACAGATGGCCAGTCCAGCCCTGATATAGAACCATTCATACATTCACCAGAATTTTGTCATTTTGATGTTTCTGCATTACATGGATGTTGACTAATATCCTTGAAATGTCCCTTGTTAGCTTGGAAGTCATTTTAAATGAATTAGAGCTCTCTCTGTCTTTCTGTATTATTATTTTTTTTTTCTTCACTTCTGTATTTCCCAGGCCTCAGATCATGGTGCTGGTTGGTTTGGATGGTGAACAGAATGTGGAGCAGCCGCGCCTCCTCTCTCTGACCAATCAGCTGAAGGCAGGCAAAGGCCTGACCATCGTGGGCGCTTGTGTCGAGGGCACGTACCTTAACAACCACACACAAGCAGGGAAAGCAGAACAGGTCAGCATGTAAACACACACACACACACACAATGGATTTTTTAATCCAAGAATAAAGTCAAGAGTCTCCGCTTCTGCCTCTCAGTCCCTCAGGAAGCTGATGGAGTCAGAGAGGGTGAAGGGCTTCTGTCAGGTGGTGATCTCATCCAACCTGCGTGATGCCACCTCACATCTGATCCAAGCTGGAGGACTCGGTGGCCTACGCCACAACACTGTGGTCGTCGGCTTTCCAAGGAACTGGAAACAGCATGAGGACCACCGGCACCTAAGGAATTTCATCGGTATGACCCCGAGGCTCTGACGTGCAGAGTTTGTACTAGCACCGAGTTCTTATTCTGAGAAATGCACAATAGGAAACGACAGATATTGAGATGTTGAGATTGACTTTATAAATGAAATTATCAAACGTCCAAGCAACTACTGTTCCTCTAAAAATGATCCCCTTAATATTTTTACTAAAAATAGAAAAGAGTCCTTGGTGCCAGTTGCCATACTGTAAATATTGTCAATGTTGCTAATAGTTGATCGATAAGGTGAACCGGTACCTGTTTAAAGATGAACTGTTTCAGCCAGGTTTCCATTCCTATCTAGAAAAGAGAAGACGTTCGTGAAGTAGCGTCTTTGTTCGAAGTTTGAATTTTCGAGCAGAGCTGTAAGCAGATCAGAGGCAAATGATTCCAATGTGGACCGGTGTGTTGGGTTTTTTTCTCTCTTTCAGAGGTCGTGAGGGAGACCACGGCCGCCCACTTGGCTCTTCTGGTGCCAAAGAACATTGCCGCGTATCCATCCAATGGCGAGCGCTTCACCGAGGGCCACATTGATGTCTGGTGGATTGTCCACGACGGAGGAATGCTTATGCTCCTGCCTTTCTTGTTGCGCCAGCACAAGGTACTCGTGCGGCCTGCTACGGTTTGCACTATGCCACATGATCTGCTTAGAACTGACATCGACTCACAAGCAGGATATTACGAGATCAGCTGAAAGCTTGCTGTTGATTATCAAAATTCATTTCTGATTGCGGTGCTTTCTGATTTCTGATCTCATCGGGGCCATTTTATTTCGCCCATGCGTTTATGGGGATGTGGTTAAAAATCCATTTGACCAAGGTCACGAAGTAACAAGGTCATTGTCTATACCTGCAGTAAAATAACATCTAGTAAGGAATAAAACACTTATGGGCATGCTGTTACAAGAAAATAATCAAAGTTGATGCAGTGTAGAGTTACAGTTAACATCCTGAAGGATTCTTTCCAATAGCTGAATTATTTTATTCCTTTTAGACTACGTCAATTTGCCACTGCTAGCAATTTTTTTTTCTATTTAATAAAGAATCGCTTACGATATGGCTAATCGTAGCCATGTTGTGGAACATCTGTGAAACTGGTTATTTCCGGTTGTCACTTACATTACGTATAGCAAGCATCAGCAAGTTTCTGAGAAGGTGGATAGTGAAGACTTTTCAGTGTTGAAAAACTGGACATTTGCACTACTGTCAGAGTTGCCCTTTTAGACAACTAATCAACACCTATTGAGCAATCAGAACTGAGAATTCAACAGGGCATTTGTTTCATGGTCATTAAAAACCGACTGTATCATCACAACCTGAACACAATACCACAAAGTACGAGTGATACGTTAGGTTTATATTGCTGTAAAAAGCCCAGATGTCATATTTCAGCCCAGGTGTGTGTGTGTATGTGTGTATGTGTGTGTGCGTGTGCGCGTGTGTGTGCATTTAGGTTTGGAGGAAGTGCAAAATGCGCATCTTTACCGTGGCTCAGATGGACGACAACAGCATTCAGATGAAGAAGGACGTGATGACCTTCCTCTATCACTTGCGACTTGATGCTGAGGTGGAGGTGGTGGAGTTGGTGAGACGCCCAACCCTACACATCTGCACGACTCTACACACACACACACATAAATGAACACTGACCTGTTCTCACTCTGTGCCCAAAGCATGACAGTGATATCTCAGCTTACACCTATGAGAAGACTCTGGTAATGGAACAGAGGTCACAGATCCTTAAAGAGATGCACCTTACCAAGAACGAGTGGGAGAGAGAGGTACGGCATTACCGCAGATTTATACACTGTGGCGTGTGTCTGTCTTTTAACTGTTGCAGCGGTTAAAAACGTGCAGTCTGCATGGCTACGTGTGCCTTCGAGGAAGCACGTGATAGCCTTCGCCGTCCATGGTCGGCGGTGTCATGTAACCGGGGAGAGTCGTCTGATGGGTGGGAATCGGATACGGCTAAATTAGGGAGAAAATTCGGGGAAAACTAGAAAAAAATAAAAAAGAGAACAGGACAGAAGAAAAGAAGAGAAAAAAAACCCAAAAGAACAGAAAAGAAAAGTATAATTTTGGATACAATAAAAACAGTATAGAATATAGTAGAAGATCTGAAAGCAGCTTTATACATCAGTGCCTTATTGTAAGTGCCAGTGGGTTCTGCTTCTAGTAAAGAGAAAGCAAATGGTTCCAATCATAAAGATTGATTGAGAATGTTGTTTGTTTTTTTTTTGCCCCCTGCAGATTCAGAGTATCACAGATGTGTCCCGTGGCTCCATCCGCCGGAAGAACCCACCTAACGTGCATCCACAGAAGAACATCATTGAGGAGCCTGCAGGGGGCAGTAGTGAGGAGAAACCAGAGGAAGAGGTAGCTCTGTTTAAAATGATTTTTCCACCAACAAAGTGAGAGCACCGGTTCAGATCTCTGGGCCTAATCTCTAACTTTGGAAGCAAACACTGGTGATGACTGTAGTTATTCACATCCTCCTACTTCCCATTTCGGCTATTCCCAACTAGGGGTCGCCACAGCGGATCCTTTTGTCCGCACGTCCGATTTGGCAGAGTTTTTACGCCGGATGCCCTTCCTGACGCAGCCCTCCCCATTTATCTGGGCTTGGGGCCGGCACGCAGGCATACACTAGAGCAGGGGTGGGCAAACTTTTTGACTCGTGGGCCACATTTGTCTTTTACATTCGACAGCAATCGGCAATCTCCAATGGGGAGGAAGGGGTGCTGGTACCGATCGTATAATTTCGCTGACAATCTTCGGCGGGCCAGATTGAATCACTATCGGGCCGAAGTTTGCCCATGTTAGCACTAGAGTGTGCACCCCCTTGTGGCTGGGTCTTTGTACAGCACCCGGCCTTCTCTGGATGTCTCCCATCCAAGTACTAACTAAGCCCACCCCTGCTTAGCTTCCAAGAGCAGGCGCGATTGGGCACCCCCAGGGCAGCATGGCTGTACAACTGTAGTTGTTCACATAACCACCATTAAAATTAAACACTTTAAAGTGCTTCGTACACAAATGTTAAAAACGTGTTCAATTCTAATAACGAATAAATGGTCTAGAAAGGGATTATTCATTTTACTTGTAGTTCTAGCAAACTGAAAGCTTTTTTTTTTTTTTTTTTGATGCTGGTACTAACAAAACTTCAAAGCTACAAACTCAGCCTTAATAGCTGAGGCTGATTTCTTTCTAGCCCAGACTGTGGACTATATTCGATTAAAGCAATTGAGAAGGCGCAAGAGGTGGGTTATTTGGTGCAGAAAGTAAAAGTAATAGGCAGCACTGTAAGTTTTATGTGGTTAGAATGCTTTCTACAGACACAAATCCTAGAGTTTTCACCTTCATGACCACGCTTCATTTTTTTAAATAATCCCCCCCCTTCCCCAACGATCCCTTCTTCACTCCTTGTTCTCCTCTCTCAGCCTGTCCGTCTCTCCTGTTCCCAACAGGTACAGCTCATCCAAGGGAAGAATGCCACGCCCACCCCGACAAGCCCAATCTCTCCGACTGCAACGGACCAAGGGGCCATGAGCCCGAGTGAGGAGGTGCAAATGACCTGGAGTGATGACTTAGACAAGTCCAAGAATCCATCCGTGGCTGATCCAGAGACCAGTAAAGACATGTTTAACATCAAACCGTGAGTTACACTCTCACCCCAAATCATTTTTGGTAATATATCTCAACGCCTGAAAGTAACTTTTGTTAGCTGATCTGTTTTCGGATACAGAATGACTTACTGTTATATTAAGTTCAGCCATCTTAAACGACTGAAAAAAAAAAAAGTGTTATATGGTATGGCTCCAGCCTGACGATCTGTGAGTCACAAATTATCCAGTAAAATGCTGTGGCCAGTTAGAATTAACCTGCAACAATTTATGCAGTAACTGAATATTACAGAATACACGAGTGTTTTTTTTTGTAAATTTGTACTTTTTAGCTTTAATCAGACCCGGTGTTTTAAATACTTGTATTGCTGGGAAGATAGAATTTAAGAAACATTGTGTAATGAGATCTAAACGCAATGTTGTCTCTTCCGGTCATGCTTCAGGGAATGGGAAAACCTGTGAGTACCCTCTCATTTTAACATTACACCCTCACACACCCATTTGTATATACACAAATGTGATACATTACCAGATTCAGAGTGCGCAGGGATGAATTCTGTAATAAATTGTACAATTTATTGCAGAGGATGTATAACCTTTCATAGTAGTACAACCTTTTTTTTTTTTTGCAGGAACCGGTTCAACGTGAGGCGCATGCACCATGCGCAAAAGCTTAACGAGGTGATCGTGAAAAAGTCGCAAGATGCAAAGCTAGTCCTGCTAAATATGCCCGGGCCTCCCAAAAACCGCACAGGAGAAGAGAACTGTATCCTTCCTGTCGTCTTCTTCCTGCTCGCTCACGTTGAAACAGACGGTTATGGAAAACCCTGGCGAAAATATGAGTCGGGCCAAGTGGGTTTTTATTGTCGTACAGTTAGCATGCGTCAGAGAGAAATGTCGTTTCTACAGGACCATGGTGCGACACGTACACAAGACTGTATGAAGCGCAAATGCACAACAGTGCAATAAGTACACAGGACAGTGAATATACAGGACGATAGGTACACAGTGACGGCAGAACAGGGTTGTATGGGAAAGCTATTGCAACAATGATATGAGTGCCTGAATTTAAAAATAGAATATATTTTCCATGAGGTTGTCGTTTTTCTACGTTTAGCTTCAGGTTCTGAGATTAAATTTTTTATTTTTATTTTTTTTAAATCTGCTTACATTAAAACCCAAATCCACTGAGTTGCGGTCGCGGGCCGAGGTGTTAATAAGAGCGAAAGATCGAAGAGCGAAGAAATCTACATTCAGTATGTCTGTATTTAAGCATAACTTGAGTCCCAGGATACACACAAGCTTGGGGCAGTTTGACTCAGTGGAAAGAGATTGTTGATTGTTGTCCTGTAAGTTGTACTCTTTGACTTAATTGTTGCACAGACATGGAGTTCCTTGAGGTCCTGACTGAGGGTCTCAATCGAGTCCTACTGGTGCGTGGCGGCGGACGTGAGGTCATCACTATCTTCTCTTAATGGACAGACGCACCCTCTGTCTGAAGTCGTTTCTCATGCCATGTTGCTCGCTCATAGACCGAACATGCTAGACTTTCCAGACTCTACCATGTGCAATAGAGCCCCAGCACATATCAGACTACTTTGCACTACATAATCAGAGACCTCCTTAATACACCAGCTTAACCATCACTCTAGCTCAGCATTATTCTCTCAATTTGTTACTCTCTCCATCTCTCATCTTAAGTCAACAAATTGCAAACTCTCAGCCATTCCCCCCCCCCCCTTGTTTTCGAAAAGTGTATGCATTTGCACAGATAGGTGAGTCGACTCTCAAAAGACCGATATCCCGAAGTTCGACTCGGCCGAACACCCTGATACCGATACTGTAAAGCTGAGGGAACGCAGGTTTAACGATCAGTTTATGAAAATGTCTTCCAGCGTGTCATCTTCATGGCCCGTGAAGCACTTTGAATCAAAACCACAGAACGTGTGTGTCTGTGTGTGTGTGTGTGTGTACGTGCGTGCGTGTATACGTTGTTCGGCTTGACTGCTCGGAGAGCCGAACGCTGGAGCTGTCCGTGTGTCCGCTCTATATGGACATGCCTATAGAAAAGTGATGGTAATAAGATGCGTATGTGTGTAATCAGTAGCTGCTTTTAATATACATATTGAAGCTTAAAAAAAAATAATAATCACGGCCGTGAGCTTCTCGGAAAGACGACGAAGGCAGTTTTATATTTTTAACACACAAATCTCGACTTCAGTTCATAGTCTAGCATTTACACTGACGACCGGTTGAGACAATATATGAATGATATTGATAAACATCAGCATATCGCTTAGAGATATCACAGACATATGTACATATTGTAGCATAGATATATTATTCATATTGTCGCTATATATA